>QGMK01000023.1:0-64905 GCA_007825345.1 Lachnellula suecica | reverse complement strand
GGCGAGGCCCTGCGCCGCATCAGCGAGGGCGCCGCCATGATCCGCACCAAAGGCGAGGCCGGCACGGGGGATGTCATCGAAGCCGTGCGGCACATGCGCACCGTGTCCGCCGAGATCTCGCGGGCACAGAACATGTCAGACCCGGAATTGCGAATTCTGGCGAAGGAGATCCAGGCGCCGTATGATTTGCTTAAGGAGACTGCGAAGCTGGGACGGCTGCCGGTGGTGAATTTTGCGGCGGGCGGTATTGCGACGCCGGCGGATGCGGCGTTGATGATGCAGTTGGGGTGTGATGGTGTTTTTGTGGGCAGTGGGATTTTCAAGAGCGGTGATGCGTCGAAGAGGGCGAAGGCTATTGTGCAGGCGGTTACGCACTACAATGATCCGAAGGTGTTGGCTGCCGTAAGTGAGGATTTGGGTGAGGCTATGGTTGGTCTGAATGTTAGTTCTATGGACTCGAAGGACAAGATGCAGGGCCGTGGATGGTAGTTTTTGGTTGCATAGAAAAGTCTCCATTTTATTGGATAATTGGTACAAACCCAATTTCAATCTTGCACAGATGTTGAATACCCAAGGCCATACAGACTCTTCATGCAAGTGATCAATTGGTTCCCAAATTTCCCGAATGTACAGGTGAAAACTTTTGGTATCTACTCCAGTTCCAGAACGCCAAAATACATCTCCAAGACAAAATATGTAAAGTTTCCAGTATTGGTTGAAATCAACAGGTCCTCAATCCCACGATGCAAGGTTCAACAGTACACAACCCTCAGAGGAGCGTGATACCAGTTTTCCAATCGTATACACCGTCTCACCCGCAGCTTCCAACTCAGCAACGACCTGATGAGCATTCTCCTTGCTCACAACAGCCACCATACCAACGCCGGTATTGAACGTCCGGCCCATCTCCGCAGCAGCTACATTGCCAGCCTGCTTAAGCCACTTGAACACAGGAGGCAGCTGCCAAGCGGCGACATCAATCTCCGCTGCAAGATGCTTGGGCAGCATCCGTGGAACATTCTCTGTTAGGCCACCGCCGGTGATGTGGGATAGACCTTTGACAAGATGCTTATTGGTGACTTGAAGTAGAGGTCGAACGTAGATCTTGGTAGGTGTCAATAAACTCAATCCGACGCTGGTGGAATTGTCCCACGGCGCTGGATCGGTGTATGAGAGCTTGGCTCTCTCGATGATCCTGCGGACTAGAGAGAATCCATTGGAATGAACTCCATTGGATGCCAAGCCCAAGAGAATATCACCCTCAGCCATGGTGTCCATCTTCGGTAGCCTATGTTCCTTATACATGGCACCGTTTGCACAGCCTAGATGACGAGGACGTTAGCATGGCTCTGAAAATCTACCGTAATTTTCGGTCATCAAGGATCAGGCTCGAATCAACTGACCTGCTGCATCGTAGTCATCATCTTTGTACATGCCTGGCATCTCTGCTGTTTCTCCACCAACGAGAGCACAGTTGGCTTGTTTGCAGCCCTCCGCCACCCCCTCGACGAATGACGCAGCGGTTTCGAGTACCAGTTTACTGCAGCCTATAACTCATGGGTTAGGCCTCAAGCGTTTAGGGAGCCTGGGGCGTGTTTCAAGGAGTCAGGCTTGATCGCTTACCATAGTAATCCGTGAAATAGAGAGCTTCGGCACCTTGAACAACTAGGTCATTGACGTTCATCGCCACAAGATCAATGCCCACTGTGTCGTGCTTGTTCATTTTCTGGGCTGAAGACAGTTAGCAATGTATTTAATTGAAATGTCTGGGTTCAAGTGAACTTACCGATCATTAACTTTGTACCTACACCATCAATGGCGGATACGAGTATTGGAACTCTAGTGTAGCCTCCTGCTTCCAAGTCAAATTCTCCTCCGAAGCCCCCTATGATGGCGTCGGCTCCAGGTCTGCTTGTCGAGGCAACAGCCTTCTTGATACGTTCGACAAATTGATTACCTGCATCAATGCTAACGCCAGCAGAAGCATACGTGAGAGCTTCCGTAGCGGGCTTCAAGGCTCGGTGGGCAATATCCTTCCGGTAATGCATTTTGTCGAAGTTGATCAGTTTGACGCCCTCGTACGCCTTTTTCACTGCTTGCTCTAAGGTTTCCGCAGTTGCCTGAGCGGCAATCACTCGGCCGCCGGAAGTTTGAAGTTGGCCTTCCTTGATGGCTGTTCCAGCATGGAAGATATTTGTGTCTGCAGATGTGGTGCCAACTTGCAAAGGGGTTCCCTTTGCGTATGAGCCAGGATATCCACCTGCAGCTACCACAACAGTCGCACTGGCCTACCAATAGTCAGATCTGGTACTTCAAAAAGTCTGAGGAGTTTGAACTTTAGGGATAAAAAAAAAGGCTAAAATGTAGAAGAGGAAACACTACAAACTGGCTTACCTTGGGATCGATCTTGATTGATACCTTCTCGAGCTGTCCTTCTGTACAAGCAACCATGATCTCCGCCAGATCCGTATCCTTGCTCATCAGAGGAAGCAAAGTCTGAGTCTCTGGGTCTCCAAACCTAACATTGTACTCTAAAGTCTTCGGGCCATTCTTCGTGATCATCAAGCCCGTGAACAGTGTACCTATGAAAGGCTCTCCCTCTTTGACCATGCCGTCGATTGTAGGCTGCAAAATTGTCCTCTCAATGTCCTCGATCAACTCTTTTGTTGCGATCAGTGTTGGCGAATAGCATCCCATTCCACCAGTATTCAAACCCTTGTCTCCATCAAGTGCTCTCTTATGGTCTTGCGCTGCCGGTAATGATCGCATTGCTCGGCCGTCGCAGAAGCTCAAAATACTGAGTTCGTCTCCTTCCAAGAACTCCTCAATAACTACCTCCGCTCCAGCATCACCAAATTCCTTATCAATCATGATAGACTTCAAAGCCTTCTGGGCTTCCTCCTTGTTCTCAGGAATGATGACGCCCTTTCCAGCGGCCAACCCAGATGCCTTCAGCACAACATTGTGGTTAATTGAATCAAGATATTTCCGCGCCTCCTCGTAGTGTGTGAAGTTCGCATAGGCCGCAGTAGGAATGTTGTATTTCTTCATAAAGTCCTTCGAGTACGCCTTGCTTCCTTCAAGCATAGCGGCAGCTTTCGAGGGCCCATAGCACCGAATGTTCGCAGCACGAAATGGACCTTCAATTCCTTCCACCAAAGGGGCTTCCGGGCCCGGAACCACGAGATTGATTCTCTCCTTCTGCGAAAGTGCCACAAGACCTGGGAAATCGTCCGCTGCGACGCTGGTGTTATTGGTGGTTTTGGGGCAGGTCGCGGTTCCTCCATTGCCTGGGACGGCAATAATCGATTCGACTCGCGGAGACTGGCTCAATTTCCAAGCCAGCGCATGTTCGCGGCCCCCGTTCCCTACGAGGAGGATTCGGAGAGGCTCCATTGGAACTGCTGCTATTGTTTGTTGTTTCGGAAGATAATGTGACGAGAGAGACGCGCCTGGCAAGCAAAAATTTCGTGGCTGGGTGCTTTAACTTTTTGAAATTTTAGGAGGGGTAGCCGGAATCTGAATGCCCCACGTGTATTCTGGGGAAGAGATGTTTTTAGCGTTTAGTTCACTTTAAGACAGTGAAGATTTGAGTCCATAATACAAACCCACATCTTTTTTCAGGCTCAATTTCTGGAATCACTAGTATTAGTTGTAGAAAGGTGAATATAAGTCTCCAAGTAGTTGTCTAAACTGGAGAGTGACGGGGCATTTAAAATCACGCTAATGGTGGGGTGAAGCAATTTGCTAGTTTTTTGGATTAAACACCAGAGAACTTCACGTACAGCAGATACTTAGACACAAATACTTCGAGAAATTCTCCTTGCTTGCTCTGACTTCCTATCGTCCCGTCTTACCATGATTACCATCAGTCAGTACCACTCCCAAATACCAGCTCCAGACCCAATTGACACGCAACTAACCCGCAATGCAGAAGTACCATGTTCATCCGCCAATATCGGCCCCGGTTTCGATGTCATTGGTCTTGCCCTGTCAATCTGGCTTGAGCTCCGTGTTGAGGTCGAATCAAAAGCTACGGGAGCGCCCCTCAATTGCGTGATCAGCTATGAGGGCGAGGGAGCCGACGAAGTTCCACTGATTGCCGATTCCAACCTGATCACGAGGACGGCACTGTATGTCCTGAGGTGTCACGGGCAAAGAGCTTTCCCAGCAGAAACTAGAGTTCACATCATCAACCCTATTCCTCTGGGTCGCGGTCTAGGCTCCTCTGGAGCGGCGGTGGTAGCAGGTGTTGTACTGGGAAATGAGGTTGGCAAACTCGGCTTGAGTAAAGCGAGGATGCTCGATTATTGTCTCATGATAGGTTCGTTGTGGTCCTGGAAGTATCTGTGAAGTTTTCTCATCATCCTACAGAGCGCCATCCCGACAACGTTGCGGCTGCACTTTATGGCGGGTTTGTCGGGACCTACTTGAACGATTTGAGCAAAGAAGACACAGAGAGAACAGAGATTCCCTTGAGCGAAGTTCTTCCAGAGCCAGCAGGTGGTGCGGATACAGGCAAGGCTCCGCCTGAGCCCCCAACGGGAATTGGACATTACATGAAGTTCCCATGGGCAAAGGAGATCAAGGCCATCGCTATCATCCCCCAATTCGAAGTTGCTACCGCCAAAGCAAGAAATGTTCTGCCAACTTCGTATTCCAGAGCAGATGTTGTCTTCAATCTCCAAAGGATAGCTCTTCTCCCCTCTGCCCTCGGTAGATCGCCACCAGATGCCGAGCAGATTTACCTAGCGATGCAGGATAAGGTTCATCAACCGTACAGAAAGGAGCTTATACCAGGTCTCCCAGAGATCCTACAATCGGTCACACCGAAATCTCACCCAGGTCTTTGCGGCATTTGTCTTTCTGGAGCTGGTCCAACAATACTTGCTCTGGCAACGGAGAACTTTGAGGCAATAGCAAACGTTATATTGGAGATGTTTGCAAAAAAGGATATCAAATGTCAATGGAAGCTGTTAGAGCCCGCGGAAGCTGGAACAACTGTCACATATAGCTGAGACTGGCTGAGGAAATAGAATCCACATATACCCCCGAAACGTAATTTATAATCACACACAAAGGCATTAAACTTCAACACCGTTACAAGAAGCTGTATTTGTAACCCTTTGCACAGCTCTTAGAAACAACACATATCTAGCGCCTCAATGATACCTAGTAAACCACTCCAGAACGCCCCTACTCAATACACTCTCGAACTTCCAACGTGGACCAAGCCCGGCCCAGCCACAGCAACTAACCCAGTCCACCCCAAGCCCCCCGAATTCTCCGCGCTAGTTGTATGTCTTTCTGCATGATGGTAACTCTCTTAGCATGGATAGCACACAGATTTGTGTCTTCGAAAAGATGTACAAGGAACGCTTCCGACGCCTCCTGGAGTGCTTGAATTGCTTGGGATTGCCAACGCATGCCATCGTTGGCAGGCCGTAGACCTTGGGCTATTTCGCGAACCTATTTCCATGGTCAGTTATCATGAATTCGGCTTGACTGTCTCAAAAAGTGGCCTACCAGGCGTGAGAAGGGCAGTTTCTTCATAAGAAGCTCGGTCGACGATTGGTATCTCCGGATCTCCTTCAGCGCGAGCGTTCCAGGGCGATAACGGCGCTTCTTTCTCCCAGGCACTGGATCTCCAGCTATTCCAAACACGTTAGCATTGCTTCCAGCAAGAGCGCGTTCCTGGGGCTTACGCTGTACACCACTACTGCGCCTCTTCGCAGGGCTTGCTTTCACTGCTTTCTTTGCTGGCATTTTGCGCGTCGATATAGATCAAATAATGCCCAGAGATTCGGGATCCGACGTTTGGAGGCAATGCGACAACAATTGGGTCAATTGGTCGTTCTTGAAAAGAGGTGGGTGGGTTGCGGAATGCGCGTCGCAGGAAGATGCGCTGGGAACAGCGACTGGAAGTCCGCGCTAGATAATTCGCCGAATGATCAGTATTTCATCCCCAGACGTGTATTCGTATTCGAGAAGCAATGCGCCTTCGACGCTTTCGTGCTTGCGCTTCTAATCTGCCGTCGTCGAGGTCGTGTAAATAATGGCGGCGACGCGTTGTTGGCGAGACAATGTAATTCTTGCAAGGATTAGCGGTCTAGTGTGGCGGTGCAGTACGCCACATCCCGGAGTGAACATCTGTCAATGTGAAGCCCCCCAGCTCCATCGCATGCGCTTCTTTATCTTCCATGTTTGACGAAAACTCCAAATGTGCTCTTGATTTTGAAATAGTAACTACCACTTACAACCGACTCGTATTTCCCCACACCAAATACCCACTGCTACCGCAAATATGGACCAAATGATGGGCGGAGGAGAAGGTGGTATGGGTGGGCAGGCCGGATTCCCGCTGGAGACTTGGTTCTGGGAAATGCCTCTCTGCACAAGATGGTGGACCACAGCGACCGTCCTCACAAGTGCGCTGGTGCAGTGCCAAATCGTCGGTCCCTTCCAGCTATTCTACAGCTTCCGGGCTGTCTTCTTCAAGAACCAGGTACAAACGCTCCTCTGCAATTCCCCATGTTACAAATCAAGACTGACCACAACGCAGTACTGGCGACTCCTCACCACATTCCTCTATTTCGGTCCTCTGTCACTGGACCTCGTCTTCCACGTCTTCTTCCTCCAGAGATACTCGCGGTTGCTGGAAGAGTCATCCGGTCGGTCCCCGGCGCATTTCTCCTGGTTGCTGCTCTATGCCACGACTTGTCTGATATGCCTCTCTCCGTTGGTCTCCATGCCATTCTTGGGACACCCTCTCTCCTCCACTCTCGTATACATCTGGTCGAGGCGTAATCCGGATACCCGGCTGAGTTTCTTGGGACTGATGGTGTTCACTGCGCCGTACCTCCCGTGGGTGCTCATGGCTTTCAGTTTGGTTGTTCACGGCATGATTCCAAAGGACGAGATTATGGGCGTGGTGATTGGACACGTTTGGTACTTCTTCTCGGACGTTTATCCACCGCTACATAATGGCTCGCGCCCTTTTGATCCGCCGATGTGGTGGAGACGGATTTTCGAAGGCAGACCTCCTCAGGAGACGGCAGATGCCATCAACAACGAGATAGCGGTTGCAGCGGCGCCGGTCCCAGAAGTACGATAAATGAATGGGGTTACGAAATGGTTTGGCAAGCATACAATGGGTGTTTATTTGGCGCAAGGGGGCTGGGGTTTGCTGGAGTTGAATAGGAAATCACATTCAAAGGTCGTTTTATGATGTCAAATGATACCAATTTTCCCTATTCTTGTCTTGGCTCGCTATGGTTAAGTAGGCTGTCTCTTCGCCCAGCGTCTTCACTTCCTTCATCCCGGTCGTCGTTGATTTGAGCGTCGGCAGCAACAGGGAAATGCAGATGCTTCCAGTCTTCCAATTCTTCTATAATTGACCTGAGACGGTCCCTGATGCTCTCAATAGCATAGCTTCCAAGCAATAGCCGCAGCGGCGGGTACGAGCAATGTCCTAGTTGCCAGACCAACTCTGCACACTTCACAGCGCTGGTAGGCTGCTTGTCTCCCAGCCATTGAACCATCCTCTTTGCGTGTAGAGCCGGTGATGTAGCATGTGAATATGGCTCACTGGCTGGCTTGATCAAGAAGTGTCCCCAGGTCGGAAGTGGGCTCTTATCCCACTCCGGTTCATCTCTCCTGACCAAACCAGGTTCCACGAGCGTGGCCTTGATATTGAAGGAGTCAATCTCGTAAAGCATTGATTCGATAAGGCCCTCCACGGCATATTTCGTAGCACAATATGGTCCCAGACCCGGAACACCCAAAGCGCCAGAGGTAGAGCTGAAAATAAGATATCGCCCAGCTCCCTGCTCTCTAAAATACGGCAAACTAAGCTGTATGATATGCAGGGTGCCCATGAAGTTCGTCTCAAACTGGTTCCGGACCTCGTGATCATCCTGGTCTTCACAGGCCCCAATAACTCCGTATCCAGAGCAGTTGGCAATCACATCGACATGGCCGAAGTGCTGGATGGCCTTCTCAAGGACTTCCTGAACTGACTCGCGAGCCCGAACGTCACAGAGGGTGCCGAGGCAGTTCTCGTGCCAGCCTTGCATTGACTCCAGCGTGTTCTCGAAGGTCCGTCCAACGGCTACGACGAGATCCCCAGAGTTGAGGCATGACCGGACGAGGCTGCGGCCCATGTGACCCGTGCTGCCAAAGATCTGGAAGTGAAGTAAGCCTTTGGAGTATTCTTGCGCAAGAGAAAGTCAGAGAGTGCCCTCTCTATAACAGCAGAGTTTAAGATACTGTATCTGGAAAGCTTCACTTGAGAATGTGCAGCAAAATCAAGGCACTTACAATCCATACAAGCTGCTTCGGAGGATTAGACGGTCCTGGAGGGTCACAGCTTGGAGGCAGCTGCAACTTAGTCTTGCTGCTATCCGGCGACATCTCAACTGCAGCCCCGTTTGGGTCGAAGCCAAAATGGCCGGCATCTAGGAAATCCATGAGGCTGTTTCCGTGTATCAAATGTTTGGTCACGTAATATGAGGCGTAAAGAGAGAGGTATGATTTGCTTGTCGGGTTGAGGGCGGGGATGGTTCACACTTTCGTGGGGCCACGGCATTACTTCGTATGCAGCGTTCCCTGGGTAGTAGTTGCTTTCTTCTGAGCAATATATCATAGTGTGCTATTGTACCTACCTTAATGGGGTTTTGACGGATTCCATAGCTGAGTTTAGCTTAGAAGGATGTGCAAATCAAACATGCATATTTCCCTCTGCTCGGGAGCCTCTTAAGCTTAGAACGGAATACTTCGTGCAATGTTCTCTGGGATCGGAGCATCGGCCTCGGTGAAGGGAGCAGCCCGCTGGGGGGACGCGTAAAATATCGCGGAGCCGGACGGTTCTGTCGCCCGAGAGTACATTGTGTTTCGTCTCATGTGTATTTCCATTATATCCTACACATATATTTTTACAGATACAGTATTGCAGCATCCCTCATTTATTACTTATTTTTACGACTACAGTATTGAGTCCTTTCGTATTTAATATTTATACGAATACGATTACTTCGCTTTCGCACTCTGTAGCCTCCGCCTAGCTTAGGTAAATTACACTGACAAGGCCGGCGCCCGCGCCGACTACTTTTTTCCGCCCACACCACACCCCGAGCGCTCATCAATACGACCCCTATCCTCCTCTGATGCCTCCATAAAGTTTCGACCATTTTATTCACCTTCGGGGCCTTCCTTCGATACCAAAGCCCACGGACAACTCGTCCGAACCCTCCGCCCATCCTTCCCCTCCACCATGCGACGAGGAACCATCATCTTCCTGGTGGTGAACCTCATAATCATAGGCTTCCTGGTCAACGCGTGCAGCACCCTTATATCTCTCCTTTTCGACTCAAAAGATGCCGCTAGAGACGCCATCCTTCGATCAGATATCCCAGCGCTGGGCGAAGATTTTGTAGGGAACAGCACGGAGTTGATTCCAAAGATCTTACATCAGACCTACATCAACTCGTCCATTCCAGCGAAGTGGAAGCCGGGCCAGCAGTCATGTATAGACTTGCACGAGGACTATGAATACAAGGTACAATCTGCGAAGGGTTCTGGGTGCATGAATACTGCTAACTAAACTCACAGCTCTGGACAGATGCGAGTTCGAGAGAGTTCATAGCCGCAGAGTACCCCTGGTTCCTAGCCACCTTCGACAGCTATCCCTTCCCCATCCAACGCGCCGATGCCATTCGATACTTTGTACTGCACTTCTACGGCGGCGTCTACCTCGATTTGGACGATGGCTGCACCCGACGCTTAGATCCCCTCCTCATCTACCCAGCGTGGCTGCGGCGCACAATCCCAACTGGCATTAGCAACGATGCCATGGGCTCAGTACCGCAACATCCCTTCTTCACACATGTGATAGAGTCTCTCGCTTCTTACAATCGAAATTGGGGCATGCCGTACATTTCGGTCATGTACAGCACTGGCCCGTTATTCCTGTCCGTAATGTGGAGGGAATATCTCTGGAAGAAGAGAGAGCCGATCGATCGCCTCAGGATATTGATGCCGGATGAGTATAGCAAGCAAGCATGGGCCTTCTTCAAAATCTCCAAAGGAAACAGCTGGCACGGCAAAGATGCACAGACAATTTTCTGGATGGGCAAGCATTGGCTTTTCCTCACCGTGGCCGGATTTGCGATAGCGGGAGTAGTAGGAGGCTGCTTATGGTTTGCCTGGTCCATGTGGGTTATGAGGGGGAGCAGGACATCCCCGGGGAGAAAGGGAATGGGGTTCTGGAGAAGAATAAGTGGAGGCAAGGAGAGATACGAGCTTCTAGATCGAACGGTCTAAGCTGGTTTCAGATGGAGAGAGGAGGTTAAGAGGTCGCCCTTGCTAGTGCAGCACATAGGGGATCTTTTCAACCGTCGTTACGAATTGGGATTGTTCGAGTGCACGGAGTTTTGGTCATAAAGGCTTATTATACCGCTTGGTTGGGTGGGATTGTTTATATCATTTTAATCTACGGACATGACAATTATTCTCTGCTTTCTCATGCTTTGGGCCCTTTTATCTAAGGGCCATAACCTCGTGCCCAGATGCTCATTACTGCAAGTGCAGGTGTTTGGGATAACTGTTGGTATTGTGCTGTTTCCTACAAATTTGAGCGACTTTACAAATAATATTTCTCGCTATGGACCTGTTTTCTCTATTCTCATGAAGGGATCGGTCGAGCAGCCACTGGATGATCCGAAGCCGCGACATTACACTGATGCATGATTCTCGGACCATATGACTCAGGAAACTCGGTCTACAGTTCTTGATCAGATGATTTCTAGGACGAGGTTTGATGAACTTACAATTGAGTGCCACAGAGCCCTATTGTACCACAAAATCACATCCTGCTCTTCATGTTTATGCGCGTATATATTATTTGGTTCGAAAACCGGCCGCATAAGTCTAAATTGTTTCAGCAAATGCAAGTGTATCCTGGAGAGAGAGACTTACTTATGCATATACGCCCTCACTTCTCCAAGATCATCAATAACTGTCTCTTCGCCATCCGGGCTACTTTTCAAAAACAGCTTGAAAGCACCTTGCCCGTGTATCTGCAAGCTATCCTCCCCCGTCACAGGGTTCTTCCACACCATCGGATACGTGCAAATCTTGTCCTTCGTCCACGGCTTCAACTTATCCAGCGGCTTCTCTAGTCCCTCAGTTTCAATGGAATGCCCCAAACGAGTGCTGTGTGCCGTCGACATCCACTCAAAGCAATGCGGCGCATATTCAATCTTGCTGTTATACACAACCTCCCTCAACTCGGGCGTGAGAAGCTCCAGAGCCCGGGACCCCGCAACCATCGCCGTGGCGCCCGGTGCAATAGCCATTTCTGTTCCTGTCCCATCGTCCCATTGCACCCTCACATCCGGACCCTTGGGCGTCCGTACAGCGAGCAAACAGCCTACTCTCGGCGGCGGGATATTGTACAAGGAGCCGTCGAAATGCCACTGGTAGAAGCGGGACTTCCCAGCCTCGCGCTCCTCGGCCGACATATGCGGAGGCAGATGGAATTCCCGGTGATCAATCCCCTTCACCTTAAACCCCGGCGGGAATTGGTAATGGTTCTCAGGCACCTCTCCACGCCCCAGGATATGCACTTGCGGCTGCACCGGCACAGCGGGGCGGAATGGGAGGCCAAAGATATCGACGCCGTTGTGCGAGGTCAGGAAGGGGTCTACGCCGTGAGCAAAGCCGCCTGTGGTTTCGTCCGGGTCGAAGCGCCGGGTGAGGCCGTATTGGTTCTGGGGCGTCAGCATCTGTGGCTGCTCTTTGAACACTAGCAGCTTGTGCTTGTGCAGCGCTTCGTGGATGATGTCGAAATCGGCATCGGTGAGGTTGTTCAGGTCGATGCCATGCACGGAGGCGCCGAAGTCTACGTTGCTCTTCGGGCCGTGGTCTAGGGGCTGGACGCGGATGTCTTTGATGGCGGAAGGCATGCTGGGAGTTGGAACCAGCAGGAGTGTATAAGTTGGTATTGTTCTTCACAGATATGGTCTTAGATATAGGCTGGCCGCTCAGGTATAACTACGAAGCTGAAGCTCTTGCCTAGGACCCGAGCTCAAACGGGTTGAATCTGCATTGGTGGGGCCGATGGCGAAAGATGCCCGGTTTTGTGGTTATAGGCAGGCAACTCGGCCGGCAATGCGTGATAAGAGGTTACTTTTAGTCATGTGCGACGTTCAAGAGTGGAATTTACACTCTGAATTTAGCTCGATAAGAACTCGGCCGAGCTCTTCGGACATGACGGAGAGCGAGAGGGGTTATTCGGGCGAAGTCCAGAATAGCTACATTATTAGGCTAGAGTATTTGTCAAATGCTCTTCGAGCTTCACTTTGGTTGTCACGTGTATGTCTTTTATGTTTCAACTGGCACTTCTCATCTTCTGAAACTTCGTCACAAAATCCTCTATACCGTTCTCTATATCATGTCTAACGAAAACAAAACATACTATCATTCAACTCCTAGCGGTTCTAGGATCTTCGTCGAAGAATGCGGTTCTGGGCCCCTTATGGTGTTGATGCATGGGCTGGGAGGAACGACGAATGCTTTTCAGCCCCTGATCTCGCATTTCTCCTCTCGTTATACAATGCTGCGGTTCGACTTCCCTGGCTCCGGCTTTAGCACCTTCAAGTCACCACCATCAATACCACAATTCGTCGAAGACCTCTCCTCGGTATTAGCCTCCAGGCAGCTCAGTGAAAGCCCCATACTTGTTGGCCACTCTCTAGGCAGCGTTATAGCCATGCACTACGTTTCTCGGAATCCAGATGTCCAAGCTCTTGTCCTCATCGGAGCCGGCAGATCGGCTTCCCATATTCCCGCCGCGGTTGAACGCATGACTGGACTCGGAGCCAAAGCTAGGCTGGGCATTGAAGGCATCAGAGATTCTACCGTCGCCAACAACGTAGCGCCTAGCTCATCGGACCTTGTCCGGACAATCGTCAGGCAGATGATCAGTTCGCAGGATCCTGAGGGCTATGCGGCAACATGTGAGGCTGCGTGTGCAAAAACGCATCAGGATCCGGATTATGCCACTATCAAATGTCCGACTGTGCTCATCGTGGGAGACCAGGACAACGTTTCGCCGCTGTCGAGGTCTGAGGATTTGAGGAAGCTGATAGGGGCTGGCGGGAATCAGAACGTATTGTTGGAAGTGGTGCATTCAGGTCATCAGCAGGTGCTTGAGGACACTGCTGGGGTTGTAAAGGCGATGGAAGCATGCATGGCTCTCCTGTAGAAATCGAAGCACCTCGTGTACCTTATTTCTAGCTCGGAATGATGAGATTCCACACGAATGAGCGTTAATGTTCGGACATACACAAAATAGTTTTAGATTGAATGCGAGGGTGCTAGATCTTGTAAATCACCAAACCAATTCGCACTTCGTATATCAAATGAAGGGTCGGGAAAACTCTGCATGTACTGATTCGAGGAAACTTCATGATGCCGGCGACCTGTAGTGGAATCCACTGTATCATATGTCGACAGCGTCGGAGGTCGTTGGTTTGAGGTTGCGAAACTCCTTCGACTATTCACAGTATAAATGTCTTCTGGTCCTCGGCGATTGTCCCAAAAAGTCTGGAAGGAGGTATCCTGCTGAAGCCATAGAGGCATGTGTGAAGTTGCGATGGGCGAGTTTCCCGGTGGTGGCTGATCACTCTCACAGAATTTCTTCACAAAAGCTGCAACGTTGAGACTCTTGTCGGTATTCCGGGGAGCATTGTTGCCTCCGTGTAATTTCTCCTTCTGTTCAGGAGAATCCCGATTTGGGTCAGCGTTTCGGCTGTGCTTCTCATCTTCCGCCAGCAGCTCGGTCAGAAGGCGAGTGCCTCTGGCAGCAATTGAGCTTATGGTAACACTGCCGGATAGAATTTCAATGGCATCCGAAACTAGTATTCGATGCTCTGCACGCTCACGAGATGACGGGTGGCGGCTGAAATTGTCCAGAGACAGTATAATCTGACGCGTTATTAGACGATTATGCTTAAAATACCATCTGTATTACTCACAGCAGCTGCAACACTGAACGCTTGCATTGTCCAAAGTATTGGGCTCTCGTCTGGAAAATCTTGCTTCACTTCATTTATGATTGTCTTTGCAGCAGCCAAGCATGCTAAGTAATGGTCAGTTCGTGCAGCCTCAAGTGTAAAAACAGGGCTGGTCGCGCCAGAGTCTAGACATTTTCGCATCTACGATTTTGAATGGAAGAGATGAAGATGACCTTACTTTTCCTGGTGAAAGCATATTGTTTGTCATGGAAACTCATCCCCAGAAAGTTCCTATGTATCATCTAAGAGGCTCTAGTTAGCAGATGTTCCAATCAGGCGCTGGGACAGAAGTAAGATTACAATTATCTTATGAGCAGATGTAATGGTAAGACACCGCCGGGATAATAGTAGCCATCGGGGCCATTGGGGGTCTATAAGCGTTTGGCTGTTTAGACAGGTCGGTAATTCTGACATAACCAGCTCGCGCATCATCTGGTCAAAGCGGAGGACTTCTTCATATCTTGCAAGGACTGAGCGAGCTTTTGATGATCGGTCCAACAATCCAGGCATTAGATGTGCGACTCTGAAAAGAAAATTACCGTAAGAAGTGATGGTTGGTTTAGACGGCGACACAGGCTGCATCGTTTCCTCGTCACAGTGAAGTGGCTCTTCCGAAGAGAAGTGGAGAGGGTTGATACCTAGTCCTCCCGTTTAGTGATACATACAAAACGAGGAAACAAATGGGGATGTGACGAACAATATGTTTCCGAAAACGGGACTGAAAACCAATCTTGCGTTGTCAACTCCTGCCATACTCGACGACCTAGCTCTTTTTGAACTCGTTCTGCTAGACCGTCGTTGACTGTTTCTGAGGTTGTTCGCTTCGGCTTCCCAAGTCTATGTAGGCCAAGGGCTTGAGCAATGCGAACTGCGGAAGCTAACATGACGGAGTGAGAATTCGAAAACCTGCAGGAATTAGCAATCTTGCCTTCGTCTTACAAATCGGCCTACCCTAGAATATGAGCGCAGATGGTAGAGCTCGCAATTGCTTGAACGCTGTATACTAATTTTGTCAGATTACGGAGAGCGTCAGCTTATAGAATCACTTACAAGAGTGGTGCTGCTGGAATTTGGCAGTGTGGAGACATTCGACTGATGCCTGATACCATTGTTTGGCCAACGAGTTTTGATTCTCTATCTTGACGTGAGTAATTTCTCCGGGTACATGTATGTGATCGAGCCAAACCTTCAGGAAAGCCCCAGCTACGAATCTGAGTTGGTCTTGCGCAAGTCATACTCCCACATAGAACTGCAAATAAAAGTGCGGCCCACTGCAGCCCAGGGCTTGTCATACTGATCATACCGTGATCATTAAGGTAGAATTTTTCGAGCTCCTGTTTCAAGGTTTGTACATGAAAGGCACTATGCATAAACAAAAGCCAGTCCGCATGATAGTCAAGTAAGAGGAGGGCCTGAGCTTTGCTAGGAACCATATCTTGTACCTGAGACATTTGCAAGATGTCTAGTGACTGGCTTCCGGCAATTGACGATGGCGATAGGCCCCATGCTTGGGTAGCTTGTATTATGTCTTTATCGACACTCAGCGCCGAATCATTGACGCCCGAGGTGTCTCGGAGTCCAGTCGTAATGTTGCTGTCTTTTAGTCTTCCCCATGCGAGAAATTCCAGAACTGTTGCTGCATCCTCAACTTCTGGGTCAAATGCCGGCTGGCTAGAATTGTAGTCGCTCTCTCCATTGACCTCGGAATGTCGAGCAGAGTGAGAGACATGAGACATCTCTTCTCTCGATATTTTTGACTGCTTTTGCGGCCTTCTTATTGACGATGAAGACGGCGTCTCAAGACCTAGAAGAAACCCGTCCCCTTCATCAGGATGAAAGGAGCGCTTTCCAGGTCCCAGGGCGTCGAGCTTTTCCTCCAAGTGATTGACTCTGTCCGAAAGGCTCGTCACCAGGCCGAGAACCTTCTCGTTCAAAACGGGCTCTATAGAATTTCCCATGGTTACCGGAACGTTTCCGGAACTGGTTGGGGATAGAGTATGCAGCATGTGCGGCGTCTGCCTCTCGACGGAGTGTATCACATCAGCGCGCCGGCATAAATGCGCCGCGCCCCTGTATCCTGATATCAGCAAGGTGCATCCAAAACAACCAAGTAGCAGGAAGAAGAACGAAGGGGAGTATCATGGGCGGTCACGTGCCTTTTGATGCAGTTCTCGCATGGTATTATTTTCTGGCATTTGATCTTTCTCCTATGGCAGCTGTCAATTTCCGCAACTAACGCATGCAGGTGCCAGGCGGAAACTTACCTCGAGCACTCGGCGCACGTCTGGGGTTTGCGCGACATGGCGGCCGAGGAGGGGGGAGCGGTCGAGTTCAGCCAATTCATCGACCGAGTTCACGCCTTTTACCAGCTTGGTTCTCGGGTTTACGACGGGGTGATTGTGAATCCACATCGAACGTATGGAGGGGAATGGCGGATCCGGCGACACGATGTGGACTTGGTGGAGAGAGGAGAAAAAAAGAGAAGCTTAAAGTCAACCTAAAATCGGCGGCCCCAGCTCCAGGCAATCTTTTTCTTCGGGGAAGACAGCTCGCAGGGGCACGGTTGGGGCTGTTTCGGCCGACTCGGATATCGCCCCCTATCCATCCCATCCCATCCCACGCCCTCCCGCCCTCCTGAAACAAACCAGCGGGCATTGCCGTACTTTACGTACCACCAACTTATTCGCTTGCTTCTTATGCTTCGTTCTGTCTTGTCCCCAATGCTGCCCTTCCATTCATATCTTCAATTTCAGAATCTTTTGCTCCACTGCAATACGGATGCCTCACAAACTTGGATCATGCGATGCTGCGTTATCTCCCAAGTGGGGATCGACAGTCTTTGGGTTACATCGTTTCCAGCGAGCCAATGTACTCCGGAACACGTACCCACGCATCCCCGCGTACTCCCTTGCAAGTTGGGACCTCTGTCCTATCACAAAGGCTAGCACAATGAGCCACCAACAGACCACCAACAGCTTTATCATCTGAATATTGTATCTGCATCTGCCAGAGCTATACCCCTCGTTTTTCTATTCCTCATCAGTTTGTTTTGCTCTGTTCTTTACTTTCCTGTCTTCCTTCTCAACTTATCTGCAATGATGCTTGAACGCGCCAAAAACTCATATCGGACATTCAGGTGGAAGTTACCTAAGCAAAAAAGCACACTGGCTCCAGAATACGTGTGGAGTAACTCAGGCATGTAGCAAAACTTGGCTTAGTAGTTAAGCTCTACTGTTCAAATCTCATGCTAATACTCCATAGATCAGGGTATTCCCTTGCCACCATATTGAACTTCACTCCTGCGAAGCATTGGTTTAACTGATAACTTCAAGATCCGGTAGAATTGTCTCGAAGGACCTGGAGCGGTGCCACATTTGTTCTCTATTGGTTTTCCGATCTCGTCACATACTCAGTAAGTCTTTCGAAATATCATATATTCATTCATTTACTACTTGCTGGGGGGTATCAATAGACCGATGCCAAATGATCTTCCACCGTTCTTGAGGAATTGGTTTTCGTTGGAGCGTGCACCAATTTTGAATATGGCTGATTCCTCATCCTTCATAGACATGGGCAAGTGGCGCTTCAGTCGTAGCCCTAGGCCTGTCTCCATCCGACGCAATGTGGATCGTATTCGTCGCTGCTATGTGTAATGCCATACCTACGGTCCTAAACGGTGCTATTGGAGCTGACCTGCACATTGTGAGTCCTTAAGCCCTGAGATATGAAGTCCTGGCTAATCTGATATGAGCCGTTTCCTATTGCCATTAGAGCTAGTTACGGATATTGGCTGAGCTACTTCTGTGTTGTATCACGGGGTATTCTTGCCCTGTTTTGGTTCGGAGTGCAAAGTGCTGGTGGAGGAACAGCTGTCACGCAAATGATTACGGCAATCTGGCCTTCCTACGCCTTGCTGCACAACTCCCTTCCAGCTTCAGCAGGTATCACCTCGAAGGGCTTGATTTCTTATTTCATCTACCATGTGTTCCAAACTCCATTCTTATTCATCCGTACCGAAAAACTCAAATGGATGTTTCTTGCGAAGACGATCCTTGTTCCACCCATGGCTCTGGCGATGGTAATCTACCTGGCTGTGGCTGCTCGGAACGCACCTGATTTCTGGGACCAGAAGGCCACAGTCACTGGATCAACCAGGGCTTGGCTCTGGCTCTCAAGTATGACATCTATTACTGGTGGTTTCTCTACCTTGGCCGTCAATATCCCAGATTTTGCTCGCTTCGCAAGAAAGCCGGGATCCCAAGTTTGGCAGTTGCCTTTCATCCCCATCTTCAAGATTTTAGTCAGTATTTTTGGGGTGGTTGGAGCCGCTGCTTCAAAGCCCTTATACGGACAAGTCTTGTGGAGTCCTCTAGACATTATCGCCGAATGGCAGGGAAGTCATGGTGGTCGGGCTGCAGCGTTCTTTTGTGCAGCCCTTTGGTGTCTTGCTCAGATATGCGTTAATATATCTGCGAATTCGGTGTCTTTTGGCAATGGTATGATCAACAGCGCTTGTATTTTGGAAAGAAGCTTACAATGCATCCAGACATCACATCACTCTTTCCCAAGTATTTCAACATCCGCCGCGGAGTCATTTTCGCAATGCTCGTTGGCGGTTGGGGAATGGTACCTGTATGTGCTTCTCAGAACCTTTTCCTCGTCCCATTAGTCTCCTCCTGGCTCTTTTCGGGTATTTCCAGGTTCTCAGAGCACAGCTAGATTTCGAATATCTTTCAAGTAAGCAATACTGACTGCGAGACTTTGCAGTGGATTATCCTTGCCAATGCGGCGACCTTCCTGAACTTCATGTCGGCGTACGCTGTGTTTATGGCACCAATCGCTGGCATCATGCTGACCGATTACTGGTTCATCAAGCGGCGTAAGATAGACGTCCCGGCCCTGTACGATCCTGAAGGCATATATGGCAAATGCGTATGAAATACCGCGCTCCACCTCCATCCTAGAATCCTTTTTCTAACATCGCCTATTTAGAACTGGCGTTCCCTCGTAATCATGATCCTCGTCATCGCCCCGATGCTTCCCGCTCTTGCGAACAAAGTTACCCCCAACAATGTCCACATTCCCATCGCGCTCAATCATCTCTTCAGTATCAACTGGCTGTACGGATTTGTTGCCTCCTGTGTGCTATACTACGTGCTCAATATCCTGTTTCCGGATCGTGGGACGCTGATTCCAGAGTTAATACACGGTGACACAGACGTGGTGGAGGGAGCCGCTTCAAGTGACCAGGGATCCATGGGCGGCGCCGATGGGAATGCAGAAAAGGGACTGAGGACGAGCGAGCCTGTGGAAATTGTTGGAAAGAAGGAATAAAGCTACCTAAATGATACATGCTGGAGTAATTCGTTTGGGACTGGATAATTCGGTCCTTTTGAGCGTTGCGCAAGGCCTGATCTGCTTGGATTTTTTTTGGCACCTCTAGGTCAGAATTTCTCATAATAGAACAGACCGTTTCAGCCCTTGAGGAAGTAGTTAAGCTTAATGTGTCCTTAACCTTCTCGTCCCACAAATTCGATGGACAATTTGTGGATTAAACATGATGCAGACTCAGAGATCCGGGAGACTAGGCGGCGGCGGAGAAGACTCTGCGGTACGTCACAGTACGAGGGTCTTAGGGAAGGAGAAGATGGACAGTCCCCGTAATCCACTGCGATTTGGTAAGTTCCCGTCATTCGGGAGAGAGGGCCATTCAGCTTGAGACAGGTATCAGGGCATGACAAAACCCCCACTCGGAAGTTGGCAAGTCCAATCGAGTTACCAACATAAATTTCTGGCACAAGTAAACCGGTACAGCACACCAAGATCTTGAATCCCAGTGTCAGAATTAGAAACTAAGAAGGCTGCTACATCAACATTATATTTAATTTATCTGCTGGTATTCAACGTTCTGGCTGTGGAGTTAAGAAACGGAAATAGGCATCGGCCCTACTGGCTTGTCTGAAGCACCGAGATTAACTTGATGCATGCCTGCGGTGGGTTAGTACAGAAAAGCCATATTGTAAGGGGGGGCACTTACTCCTTGGGCCGTAATGATCGGGGTAGTCGACAGCGGTATGGAAAACGCTCTGCGGAAACCATAAGTACAAAACGACAAAGCTCTCCACCGAGGACAACTTACCCAGTTATCCCACATTTGAACATCACCCTCTTCAACGGGTCCCATAAACACATACTCGGGCTTGATAATTCTCTCCTGCCAGTCGTGGAGGAGCTTTCTAATCTTGACTACATCATCCACTTCTTGGACTTCACTTGTCGGTGTTGCTTTCAGGAACATTTTCCGGACCGCGAGGCCGTGAACTTGCAGGGCTTTCTTGCCTGTGGGAGTCTTCCAAACCATGGGATACTTGAGATTTCTCACGTCAATCGAGGCATTCTCATATAAAGGGAAGTAGAGAGGCCTTACAGTCTTGATTTTCTCCTGGTCCCACTCCGGCATCTCTTCCATTGCGTGTTCTTTACCTTCAGTTTCAAGCCCCAACCCATTCGTTCTACCTTTGCAGTTCTCTACCCACATCTATCATGAATCAGTACCACGTTTCGTTAGAAGAGCAATATTATGAGGAACAAAGCATTTCCAGGATTGCGAACACAGCAGAATTGAAGAGCTGAGACAAAGAGAAGGGAATACTCACATATGGAAACGGGGCATACTCAACCCAGCTATTGTCTGCCAGCATCTTTTCTTCATCATTGAGAAGTTCGTAGAGCTGAGTATTACTGACGAATGCTGTTTGCCCTGGCTTGCATTTCATGCTTTGGTTACTTCCGTCATCCCAGTTCACTTGAAGGTCTGGGCCGACAGGACATTTGACGGCACGTAGAGCTGTGAAATGGGGAGGCTCTCGATCGTAAAGAGGTGCATCCACTGAGCTGGTCAGCATCGACTCAGAGTTGTACAGCCGCAGCACAACAGGAGTCCAGACACGTTCAAAATATGGTCTCCTCGTTCGCTTACTCAAGCGTGACCTCGGAATCACAAATACTACTTACTATGCCATCTCTGAAATTGCGTGTTGCCCGCCGCAAATGACTCAGCGGATGGAGGATATTTGTGGTAGTCATTACTTGCTCCTCCCGCTGCCGTAAAGTCCTTGATGCCGAAGTGATCTGCACCCTGGTACCCCTTCCCAATAAGCCGAACATTTTCAGCTCCGGGGATCCCTTGTACAACACGTTTCTGCACGAAGGCCGCAATTAGTAATTACACTACCCATCAAGGAAAAGGAACCAACTTACAGAAAGAAAACCTCCAGTCTTGTTGAATTCCTTCAAAGTTCCATGGCCATGCACTGGTGGTGCTGTTGGATCTAACCTCGTGACCAGCTCCCAATGCTTGACTGGTTCTAAGTCATGTTGATTCTTGATATTGACATATTGGTATCGATAGATGGCGTCTTTGAGTGCCGCTAAGTCCTCATCGGATATATTGTTCAAGTCGAGACCGGTAATTGTGGCGCCCATCTCACATTTCTTGCCGGCGGCGTGCTTGAGCGGAGTTACCTCCATGGTGCTCTCACTGATTTTTGATGGAGACATGCTGCAATGTAGAATTGAAGATACTGGATCGTGATGGCACTTATTTTGAAGTCAATGATACTCTTTCGAAGCACACTAATGCATACATATACCTGTGCCAGTGATTCCCCTCCACGTTGTAAAATTGTGCAGCAAATGTTGGAAAGGAGGGGTAACACTCGGCCGAAGATAACAACGGTTCGATAAGCCTCGGACCCTCCCGATGCACTGCAGGTGTTGCAAGGTTCGAAGGACATCAATCGGGAAGCAGCCAAACAGCGCCGATCAATTGGTAGCAGTATCTCAAATGTCGGTAGAAGTATGAAGCGAGGCTGGCTATGCTAAAGGTCACATAATTGGCGTTTGTCGCCACAAATGGTTTTCCGCATAAAGAGCGAGGCGACAGCACCTACGTTAAGTGCATTGACTCTGGCGAAGGCAGTGCTACTGGTATTTTGATCTTCCACTTGCTCTGAAAATTTGGAAGTACCTATTGCCATGCTCCCTATACTACTGAGGCATTGCTGCCCCCGATTGTGGTTGGTAGTTGGCAAAACTGGGTATGCTAAATCCAAACCCGGTCTTTCAGTTGGGAACATCAAGTATGTGGGTTCTGAATGGCTCGCAGATATCTTTCATGGTTTTACTTTTGTCTTGCGGTCTTGCTCCTTGGAGCTCCGCGAAAAGACATGCTATTTGGCATGCGCTCCATAAGCACATCAACGAGAACTACCCTCTGCTCCTTCGTAGTAAACCGTTGAAGCTACCATACAAGACTTTTCATTGCCAGTGCTAGATTACAGTCATCACGAAGTTCATTCCAGAGCCAATGCAATGAATGGTAAACCTCTGCCTCTCGCTTTCGTCCGGACTGACTTGTGTTGTTGGCCAGGTTGGGGCCTTCGAAAAATGCTTCCTTGACAAAAAAACAAAAGAAGTAGATAGGATTTCACATTGGTTTCACTAGCGAGACTGTCGCTGTTCTCCAAGAATCATTTGTAACTTGTGCTACAAGGAAATGAAACGGCTGGTGAAAGACAACTATGTGAGAATGTAAACATTACTGAGAGGAATAACAACAGTCAGAGACCAATGGAGGGTTTATCGACAAAATACATTATGGTATAAAACACAGATGATCTTTCTGACTTTGGCAGATTTGAGCAAGAAGATGAGAAAACGAGAGATCCAGGAAAAGCTATTTGCAGTGGACCGAGAGTACGGGCGCGCGCAACGGAACAGAGGCATTTAGGAGCAGGTACTCTTGAAAAACGGAGTGTACGATGGACTTTTGTTTGGGGAGGGGACTTTTTTGTTCCATGGACGAGGGCAGAGACTCGAGAGATGATGTTTTTTGTTCGCGGATCTCGAGGAGGAAGTCGAAGTCCCAAAGGAAATGGGAGCCGGGGTGGCTGTAAAAAATTGATAGAAGCCGCCCAACTTGAATACAAGACAAGCTTCATGAATTTAAATTTGGATAACAGCAAGCACTGGATTGCTGCTTCCAATATCTACAATGATGCGACCGCGATTGACAGCATTAGGAGCAATTCCAATTCGCCAAACGCCATGGAGCAGAACTTACTCCTCTGCTCGAATACAGCTTGCCTATGACCTCCACGAACCCTCGAAACCCGCTTCCAATGCTCCCGGGGCCATAATCTTCATGCACGGCCTATTCGGATCCAAGAAGAACAACAGGAGCATCAGTAAGTGAGCGCCCTCCCCTAATCTCTGCAAGCAAACCTGCTAATCATTGGAACAGAGCACTTGCGAGAGACCTAGGACGCCCGATTTACGCGATAGACTTGCGCAACCATGGAGACTCCCCCAACCATCCGAATCATGACTACGTTTCAATGGCAGACGATGTTGCTGGGTTTATTGGCGAGCATAAGTTGAGCAATACCACTTTGATCGGGCACTCGATGTGAGTATTACTTCTAGTGGAAGGAGGAGCTTGCAGAACTGATAGATGGTTAGGGGTGCGAAAACGGCTATGACTCTGGCACTTCGAGCTCCTGAGATCGTACAAGACGTTGTGTCTGTAGACAATGCTCCTATTGATGCTGCTCTTTTGAGTAATTTTGGCAAATATATCCAAGGCATGAGGAAGATCGAGGATGCAGGAGTTACTAGGCAGGCGGAAGCAGACAAGATACTACAGGATTATGAAGAGGTAGACTTCTCAATTTCGGGAGGTTTTAGTAGCTGCTAATCTTTCAATCTGCAGTCTCTTCCAATACGCCAATTTTTGTTGGGCAACCTACATCGGCCAGCGGACGAGAAGACCCAGAAGTTCAAAGTCCCCTTGAAGATACTGGCATCGGCCCTGGACAACCTGGGAGACTTCCCATTCAAGAACCCTGGAGAAGTGCGGTTTGAGAAGCGAGCGCTATTTGTTCGAGGCACACAGAGTAAATACGTCCCTGACGAAGCTCTGCCAATAATAGGCCAGTTCTTCCCTAGGTTTGAGTTGGCAGATATAGATGCTGGACACTGGGTCATCTCGGAACAGCCCGAAGCGTTTAGAAAGGGTAAGCTCTCCTGCTTCCGAGATAGAAGAGCCTTTGCTAATAGTTCGTCACAGCCGTTGTAGAATTTCTAAGACCTAAAGAATAGAATGTGCAATCTGATGTATAAGGGTATCTCGCCCAATCCCATGCCAAACTCCGTCTATCCCAAATAAACTCATAATGCATGGTCCACCACAAGACCTCCTCTAACAAGCACACCCACTGCCGTAGCCCTCACTCCCACCAACCGCAAGTGTACTGCCAGCCCTTCTAGATGCCAAACTCAACAGTTGCGGATCCTTAGCAATAGCATCCACAATCTCCACAAAGGGCTTCCTGACGCCCTCCTTCGTCTTCGAGCTGACCTCACAAAAGCCGCAGCCATGCCTTTCTGCCAACTCTATCCCATCCTCAGTCTTCACCTGCCTTGAGCCTGCCTTGTCCATCTTGCTGCCCACTAAATACATAATCGCCCCCGGCACAGCGTTGTTCTCAGCCTCCTCGAACCACCGCTCCATCGCGTTGAAGCTCTCGCGGCTGGATATATCGTAGACGAGGATCACGCCATGTGCCCCGCGGTAGTAGGAGTTCGAGAGCGTTCGGAAGCGTTCCTGCCCGGCTGTGTCGAGGAGGTTGAGCCGATAGGGCTTCCCATGGACAGAGAGTGTTTTGGACTGGAGGCTGTTAGATCTAGCTACACAAGACGAGGCGGACGGCAGGGGCATACTTTGAAATCTACTCCTATCGTTGCGGTTGAGGACTCGGAGTCGAACTGGTCATCGCAATAACGAATTAATACTGTTAAAGGAGCAGTTAGCAGGCATCCTTATCGCCGGACGTATCTTCTTACACGCTGACTTTCCGGCCCCAGAAGGCCCGATCATCAAGATCTTGAGGGTTGGTAGAGACTCGTCGGACGCCATAAGTTCTGTTTGTGATTGAAGTGCCTGTTGCTGGGAGTTGAGAAGTATATAAAGAGGCGGATAATTTTCAAGTTCTTTGATTTACATCTACGTCAGTCGCGAGTGCCAAGGCTTCCATTAACACACGACCACCAAATTCTTTCACGTATGCTCATTAAGACAATAACGCTTTGTTCGGAATTTTTGGGAATTTATTTGCTAGCCCTTATGCTAGACCTGGCACGCAACTCACGCCATATGCCCAAAGCGAGACCTGACTACATGCAAATGACCAGTCGAAAATCCCAAATACATGCCCCAAATGAACCTTTCATACCTCATCCAGAACCTTCTCCTTGAACTCCCGCTCGACCTTCTGTCCCGACTCGTCTGTGTTTGATTCGCCGTGGAGGTTGAGCAGAGCACCGAGGTCGAACTTGGGTGCCTTCAGAAGCTTGACTTTGCGGATGTGGACCTGTCTAGAATTAGTACAACGCTAGCTTTGAAAATAACCAACACAACATACGTTTTGTAAGGGGTAGATGCCCTGGGTAGACTTCTCGATCTCACGGCCAATAACCTCAGGAATCAGCTTGGCGGTGAGTTGTGTAAGTGTGCAGCTCTGGGCCTCGCGTTGGATGATATCAGTCATCTTCTTGCGGATGGCTCTGATCTGCGAGGATGCAGCGTATGTGGTCTTCTTGATCTGATTTGGCCGACGCTTGGTGAATGCAATGGCGAACAGGCGGAGAAGGTAGTCATCGGTAGTCTTGACTGTGACGTTGGCCTCGATCAAGGATTGCCACTTTCGGACGAGGGATCGAAGTTTGTCGGAGGTGAAGTCGAGACCGTGGAAGTTGGTCAAGCAGTTCTTTCCCTGCACCTCGTCGACACGGAGCTTGACCTTACGGAAAGCGTGGTCCTCATCCTTCTGGAGATCCGCCAAAGAAACCTCGAAGATTCTGCCCTTCAGCGAGTCGTTTGCGTTCTTAAGACCAGTGGTACGGTTGACAAGGGTCTTTCCGACACTGCGAGTTCAGTTAGAATATGCCTAGGGTATTCGAGGGGTGGTTTTCGTACTCTCTGATCTGGAAAGAGGATGGTGCCTGGGATATTGTCAGTTGCGGCCACAATATTGAAGCACAGCAGTGCGCATACCTTGACTTGGTACCAATCCTTGCGAGTGAACGGGTCTACGGTCTTCTTCTTGAGACCCTTCTTGCCTTTCGAGAGGCGCTTGTTCCTGATGTTCTGTCAGAGCCCGCTCGATATTGGGTGTGTTGATGCTGCTGCCCCTCCACGATTCCATCCAGCCGCAGGGCAACGTCCATTGAGGCAGAGCATCAAATGAACGGGTATCCAAGGAAGAACTCACTTTCCGACAGCCATGATTGCGACGAGTTACCTGGGCGCGTGGCTGTTGTATGAACGAGAGGTAGTTGTCGAGAATTATTTCGTGGGTCTCGAAGGCAATCAAAATCGATTGTGTGTAGATTTTTAGCGAGACGCTAAGCCTAAGTGGGCTACAACGCTGGCCTACACTTTTCCTCGCCTCCCTCCTTCCCAAAAACGTTTTCCCCGCGCGATCGATATATATCACAAATTGAAGGTGAAAACAGAATGTGAGGCAAGTACCGGTAATGTTGTCTGTGTCTTCGACAACATATCTCCTCATGTGTCTACAAATCTGCATATTTGAGTAGGTGCGGCCAGTGCATCTTTCCATTCTCGATACACATTTCCACACGCACCACCTTTAAACCCCATCACTACCATTTCGCCCATAGGCAATATAGTTCTTTCTTCCCTGCCTCTGAAAAAGCATTAGAACGATAAGTTTCCGCTTGCTCCAGTGGAGCTCAGAAATTTGAACGGTTGTGTCAATGGATGATATTAGGCATACACAGATAGTTTGTATTTTTCTTTAGGCACGAGACAACCCCCAAATGGGTCTTTTGTCTCCTCGCAAACATGAAGTCCATGACTGACTGACTCGGAATATGTTGTGGACTGTGCTACCTACATCCCTTTATTACTTTTCCTCCTCGCGCCCGCGAGGCCATTATATGTCCGCATTACTCCAGGACGCCGGGACGCTGAACCCTTTGGGTTGGGCCTTTCCCTTCATATATCATTGACGCATTAATCATTATCATCAGTGCTCAACACACATCAGCACTGCCCTTCCTTCATGGTACGCCTTTGTCGTGCATCGCAGCTATCCTCTCCTCGTTCTCCTGGAATTCTTGGAAGTCCTCGAAGCTGGGGAAGCTGAAATAGGTCCCTGCTACACCATCATTAGCACTATATTTTCACTTCCTACGTCTGTACTAACACTGGTGGATGGCTATCTCGAATGGTTCCTTTCTCCCTTCCATCGAAGCGCTCTCAGGAGATCTCTGGTCAGGGCTTGCGCAGACACTGCCGTGATGTGCCATTGAGTAGCTCGCTACTCTGGTGAGAAGCGCTGCTGCCCGGGAAGACTGAAGGGTCGCAAGGTCCTGTCTCGATGCGTTTGATGTAGCCAATGATGGCTCGGTGGCGGCTGCTCTCATGAGTCTCGGTCGACGAGAACTCTTGGGAGAAGCTCCCCTCGATTGCGATTTCGAACCCATCGCAAATAAATGAGGAGGATTATGATTATGGATGTGTGGATGATATTGCGTTTCTAGGTTGGGAATCGTTGGGGTGATCAATTCAGAGATGTGGGGAATACCTTGCTGAAGTGGCTTTGTATGAGCATGGGTAAACTTTAACGTGAAGGCTGTGAGCTGGAGATCTGCTTTCATATAAGCAACCAAACTTCGTATAAGCAAAGGCTGCAGAGAGGCCCGACTTGGAACTTACCCCATCTTGCAAAAGTCTCGCTAACATGTGGCAGGCTGTGAGTAGTTTTGACGAGGGGCTCTCGTGCACGCGAGGATATGTGCAGGCTTGTCAGTGGCTGGCGTCCACACTTGCCTTGCATCGAAGTGGGCAAAACTTACGCTCACCCCTCACTTGGCCCAACTTCACCGCAGAGGCCAGGCTGCAGAGTGACTTTATGATTTAACCCTGCAGTCTTTGGTGTCGCACTAAGGTACGATTATTAACTGAGCCATGAGTCTGGAACATGAGTGGATCTCTTAATTATCCACCCATCCTTGAAACGTTGTCACGAATAATGGAACACATTCTCGTAGAACATTCATATCCAGGCAACTGGTTAGGGCAAATGTCAATTTTGATAAGTCTTAATTCTAAGCACGCTAATAAACTCAGTAATAAAGCTCCGGCATGCAGGTCCCGGATGTATACCCATAGATGTATGATGTGTTTTCTGAGCGCGTGATCAGTGATCGATGCTACGTCAAGGTCAGTTTCAGGCCAAAAATCGCTCGAACGGGGTACTCACTCCTCCCAACTTCTGCCCTTTACAGCGGCAAGTTCTTCTTCCGTCATTCTGTGACCAGTCGTGAAATATCCTGGGAGAGTCAGCCCTATTGTCGATGAAAAGCCTCGGTGGGGGCATGGTTAAACTCACCTGCGGTAATCTTTGCGTCGATTTCAACCCGCGAATCTGCAGGAATCCAAGACTCGGGGAGCTCAACTCGCTCGTGTATGGGGATTCTAATCACAATCAGCCACAATCATTTTTGGAGCAGTCATGGATGCTTACCCTTGGCCTACGATAGCGTCATGCTTCATGCTAGGAATGTTGTCAGTTACAGAATATCTATCTCATCATTGTTCCGAAACTTACTTGCTCATACTCAACATTCTATCAATTTTCTTGATCCCAAGCCAGTGAAGAATGTCGGGCATCAACGCCTGAAATCTCATGTCTTTTACGCCAGCGATGTTCTCGGTCCGCTTGAAATACTCCGAGGCTCGGTCCGCTCCACGCTTCCTTGCATTGTATACAAGGTACTACACCAAGAGATTAGCATGGAGCCTGGGAAGGTGAAAAGTATGGGGTGAGCGGGTAGGTACGGATGGATATGTGGGGGGGGTGGGGGTGCTGATGTTGTGTGGACATGGGATTGGGGAAATCGATGCTATCTGGTGGAGCGTTCCGAACGAGTTGAACGTTGTACAGACTGTAGCTAGCCGGGCTCTGGGAAAGGGTGATTTACCTTTGTCACTTCACCAAGGGCACGGCCTTCCTTGCGGAAATAAATCACTACCCCACTCCCGCCTCTGTATGACAAGTTAGTAGGTGTTCATTGTGCAACGTAGAGTGTCGAGGAGACGAACTTTTGGGCCTCTTTGACAGCTTCTTCAATCCCATAGATAAGGTATGGACGACACGTGCAGATGTCGGATCCGAACACGTCACTACCGTTACACTGCCAATGGGTCAGACGGAGACATTCTGCCAGGGTTTAGGGATATTTACCTCATCATGGACTCTCAGAGCCAGCCGCACTTTCTCGTCTGACATCTTTGCTGGATCCCCAAAACAATACACCGTAAGACCACCTGTATGCAGTCAGAAACCGTTCTCTCGGCCACACTTTGAGAGCAACGTACCTATCGGCGGCAGAAAGAGTTTTATATCACCTCTAGTGATCAACTCTGGATAAGATCCCCCTGTATGCTCGAACAACGACCGCCGAAGAGATCCCTCATCTGGTCAAAAGTAAGCCTGTGCAACATTGAGTTGGGCTTGGATGGAAGATTTACCAATTCCGAATCTCTCCGCAACACCGGGAAGATACCAAACCTAGTGCTTGTCAGTGCCGATTTTCCTAGGTCAAAGAGCGTTTCTAACCGGCTCAACAGCAAACTTGGTCACTGCTAGCTCACCAGTCTCATTGAGGCAAACCTTTCCGTCGGGTACTCTATGAAAGGGTCAGCTGATGATATTTCAGATGGTGTTCACCAATCTTACAATCGACCTTCTCGGACACTCTGCTCTAATTCAGGAAGCTATTGAAGATGTCAGTATAATTCTAAGGTAGTTCTTAAGTAGTACAGACCTTCATGTGTGCTCTGGTGATCGCTGGATGCGAGTTAGTTGGCAGACAGCAATTCAAAAATTGAGCCACATACCAATGGTTGGACGAATGTCAACTAAAGAAGTTAGTCAAACCGGGCACCATGATTCTAGCGAAGGATGGTAGACTTGCCATTTTCTTTCTCAATTGTTTCCGAGAAGAGCCATGGGGCCAAATGACCAAGCGGATCCATGGAGACAATCTTTTTCTTGTCGGCCCATTGCGGGAAAGGACCAATATTTGCGGCAGGCTCAGTGTTGGTGAAATCGGGTCTAAAGAATTGTCAGTAAAAGTGATGCACCACTGAGCTTCGTATCAAATGGTATTGTCGAAGAAGGTAGGGACTTTTCAGATCCCGGCTGGTTCGACGGCTTGCAGCTTAAGAAGAACGTAGCTAGCTTCTCATCCAGAAAGGAGAAGCCTCCCTCAACGAAGCTTTGGGACATGTTGCCGGTGAGAGGTCTTTGAAATTATGAAAAAGAGTATAACACGTACCGGTGATCTACTTTGATCTCATTACTGGCAACAGCAAGAGCGTAGTAGATGGAGTAAGATCCACCATGAGCTTATGAAGTGTTAACAGAATCCACATCCACTGCCACTGTCGACAAGGCTTACCTCCAATAGCTAGATTCTGTTAGCATAAATCTCAAAAAAGTAGTACATTCCCACTCACCATTTCTTCTCCGAATCGTTGACTGGGTTCTGGATACGACCACAGGACCTCGGGCCTGAAAGTCCTTATTACCCCAATCCATAGGAAGCGGATTAATGCCCGATTGTCCGGGATAAGTCCTTAGCCCGTTAACAACATTTCATGTCAAAAGTGAAGACGGAACGCACGTAAGGATTATTCTTGAAGTGATACTGGGCTTGCGAGCATGGGATATCTCTTTCACGCCATCAAGCTGTGTAGCTGGCAGGGACGGGGAGGTTGGTACAACATCATCCGGAGGCAGTTCAGACACGGCGGTACTGGATTCAACACTCTTAGGAGCCGCAGACGGCGTGCTCGATGAATCAATTGCTACATCGCGAACCTCCTTCAGGCCGGCCAGCACATTGACGCGGCCAGAGATGGCATCGACATTGGCGGCCAGCTGGATCTGATTGCTCTGTAAAGTCTTCACGGCTTCCAGCACCTCCTTCATCAACGCCGTTTGGTCGGAGGGTGAAGATGACATCTTGCTTTCTATGCGGAATTGTTGGCGGAAGGTCAGAGTTGGAGTACGAGTTCCAGATGGGCTTATGTATGATTTAGGAGAAGTGGGATGGGCTGAGGGAGCTTGGATGGAGACCGAAGTACGGGTAGGGTACTGTAGTGCAGATTCACTAGGAATGTTCAGATGCTGCAAGGCACATGCAAAGAGACGGTGTGACAGCAATTCAGGGAGCCGTAAGGTGAATGAAGTGCAATATGTTATGTGCCACGCATCCGAAAACTCTCAGCTGAGCTTGGACAAGTCTTGAACTGGGTCTTTCGAAGTATAAAGACTCTCTTCGGGGTTGCTGCTGGTAGTGGTGGTGGAGTGGATTGTTTACAGTACCGGTAGTGTAGAGCGCGGGGCAGGGGGAAGCGTTATCGCTGCCTGTCGGTTTGGAACTTTGGCGCCACATCCTTGCCTTGCGACTTGCGACGCGAGCTCTGAGAATTCGATCCCACCAACTCATAAACCTTCATCTTTAGAAACACCATGGGGAAGCGGAAGGCCGCAAAGAAGCCCCAGGGCAAAAAGCGGGTAAGTACAGCGGTTTGCGACTGTATTGATTGTCCAACGCGACTGACAAGCTGCATAGAACGAACCTCTAGCAAAGACATTCCCTTGTCTGTTCTGCAATCACGAAAAGTCCGTCTCCGTGGACATCGACAAGAAGGGCGGCGTAGGCAACCTCTCCTGCAAAGTATGCAGCCAGCAGTTCCAATGTGCCATCAACTGTAAGTCACCTTACGCGTCTCGCGCGCCTTTGCTATCAAGCTCCGTCGCTAATAGACTTGCAGATCTCTCCGCAGCCGTCGATGTTTACTCGGAATGGGTTGATGCTTGCGACACGGTAGCCAAGGACGATGGGGAAGAGGGTGGCGGTGGCAGCTTTGCTCCGGCGCGCGCTCCCGTTGCAGGCAGGCCGAGCGCCAGGAAGGCCCGAGACGACGACGAGGATGATGAGCACGATGAAATATTGGATAACGAGGACGGGCTGGGAGGCTATGGTGGGCAGGGCGTCGTTGGAGACGATGAATATTAAAAGGTTCGCTCGCGCTGAAAGGAAATGGAGTTTGGGTTAAGGGGCGTTTAGGGGTCAACCTTCCAAAAATTTGGGGTTTCGCGGGGCAGCCATTTCATCAGTTGATATTGTGGTTCTCCTTGATTGCTATCTAGGACAGGCTAACTGTCGACCCCTCCAAATGATACTGGCAGAAAACTCAAGGCTACAATATGCAGCTACCCTCCCACCAAGCTTTGCAGATGCCAGTGAACTACTAGCGTATCTACATGGTGTAGAACCTGTCTCCGAAATCACCAAGGCCTGGAACAATATAACTGGAGTTTAGGTTAGCCGCCTGTTAGTAGATATCGCCGTTTTGACTTACTTTTTCTCATCCAGTCCCTAAGATGATAATTAGCTTAAAAGTCCAACTACGCTGGCAATGTTTACTCACCTGGTCTATAAATGCCGTAACAACCCTTAGCTTAGGGAACTTCTTAGCAAAGTTTTCTATGCCCTGCGGACTAGCAATAAGATTCAAGAACAGGATTCGGTTTTCAGGTACGCCGCGAGATTTCAACACATCAACCGCCATGATTGCAGAACCACCTATGTATTTGTTTAGTCTTCTCACCTATTTCCCCCCCCTTTCTCCCCTTAACATGAGGACTTACCTGTTGCAAACATTGGGTCCAATAAGAGGCACCACCGTTCAGCAATATCTTCAGGCAGCTTGTCGTAGAAGAGCTTTGGCATAGACGTCTCCTCATCTCGTTGAATCAAAATCTTCCCAATTCTCACCGAGCGGCAACAGTCACGCAGTCCCTGCTCCATGGCTTCCCCAGCTCTCATAATGGAAACTCCACAGATTTTACCCTGGAACATGACACCAGCATAAGTACGACCCACGGGGGTTGTGATGGCGTGCTCAACAACGGGGAGGTGGTTAAGGCCCTCTTCAACAAGCAGCCTGATGATCCGGTTGGAGTAGAAGATGAAGTCTGCCCGCTCGGTGTTTTTGTCTCTGATCATGCTGCAGAAACAAGAAATCAGCAACGTAGAAATCTATCGCATTTTCGTTCTAGGACCTACGTCAAGAGAGCAATGAGCTGGGGAGTTTGCGGCAGCGTGTGCACATTTTCGAATGGAACCTCGGTGGAGACCGTTGCAATAGGCTTCTGCTTCTCAGGGCGGTAGTCTGGGCCCACGGATTGCTTGGGGCAATCATCTGTTGAGGCCATTTTGAGGAACGTCGAATGCCAAAGTGTCCTACTATGAGACACTTGAACAATTGAGGCAAAGTAAAGAGTCAAGAGCAGTGGAAATCCGGCGGAGAAATGAGGTCTGGATGAATGCGGCCAAGTAATAGGTGCAAAACTTGACAATGTTCTCTCAGCCTTGCACTAAGCCCCATGCACTGGCTGCGTTGATGAACGTGAACGCGAATGTACCGTGACAGGTATATACCACTCTGCTACCAGGGAGATTCACGGAACCGCAAGAGATTGAAGATTCAATGTTGTCTCGTGCACGACAAGACTGTGAATAATAGACCTTCTTCTAGCTCTACTGTAGCTGCATGTGCAAGGATGAGGGAGGGAAAAAGGGGAAGATGGGGGCACGATAAGACAGGTGACTAAAATACCCAAACAAAGCCTTTCGCGGCGGGAGAGGCAGGCTGGTACCTACACCTACTGCACGCAGCTCATCTTTAACATCTACCCAGGTACTAGGTACGAAGGTATACTCCTGAGACTCCGTACCAACTTCAACCTCCGCCCTCCTGCTGGACAGACGCGCCTTCCTTTTCGATCGCATTCTCATTCACTCTTAACGGCGCATATTCGAATACCGGCATTTCTTTTTGATGGTCTCGCTTGCCTCACCTCGACCAGGTAGTTGTCGATCACCGCTTTCTTTATTTACAATCGCATCCGTCCACGTTCACGCCCGCTTTCACGATTCACGCACCTTCACCCAAATTCACGGTTTTACTCCTCAAACGATCTCCAGAAAATTGTGGCTTCACTTGCACAGCTCAAGCACAGTCACACCATGGACCGCCGTTGAAGACCCGCCGGCTATTTATTCACCACGCGCCTCAGTTACAAATACTCCTTTGAGTACTGCCTTCTAGAGATCCTCGCCATGGCGACATTACACAGAGCCGGAGCCCCCCCGAAGAGACGGATGGCGACGTATGGGAAGACAGTCCGAAAACGAATACCAGAGTACAGCTTTGCCTCATCTTCCTCTTCCGTGGCCATCAAATCGCAGAAGGCTGATGCAACGGTCGAGCACGAAGTACGAGAACGAGAACGAGAACGAGAACCTACATCTTCGCCTCGCATCAAATCTGCAAAGCTGAAAGGTATTCAGCAAAGAGCGCCTTCGCGCCCAGCTTCCCCCGGTTCACCTGCTAAAGCAAATATCTTCGACGTGCCCTCGAGCGATGAGGATGCTGCTCCACCGACACCCAAGCCGGCGAAGCCCAGCCAGAAGACCAGCACGAATCGACCTACGAAGAAAGCGAGCCCCAAAGAAGCACCTGAAGTGAGGATGCAAAACAACGAGAGTAGAAAGAGGTTAAAACTCTCTCCGGCACCCAAAATGTTCATGAAACCACTTCCCTCCAATATTACCGTTCCTCCTCCTCCTCCATCCATGGCTCCCGCAGCATTCGCAAAGCATCGATCGCAGGGCAAGGGACAAACAAGTACGATGGTAGCACGTCCGAAGCCCAAATTGGAGAAACCTGAGCCAAAGAGGCCTCGCACTCCCCAAAAAATCAGCCTCCCGCCAAACAATACAGTCATGACCAGTACGCCTTCACCCCAGCTGAGCGATGTGGATATGATGGATGTGGATCCGGAGGCAAAATACATATCTCCAAAAGGCTTGAAGATGTGGAAAGATCTGCTAGAATCGACAGACAACGTGGTGGACCCCTCGGAAATCCATGGTGAAAAGAGTCGTATTTCTAGGGTTTCCCCCGAGAAACCAGTGCGCGGCTACGGAACGGCAGGATTCAAGTCATCGGGCGTTACGAAGCATCCGCGGAGAACCGGTCCAAGTTTGCCTCGGCGCAGATTGATCGATTCACTTGTTGGTCAAGTCACACGAGAGAGTTCGGACGAGAGTGACTCAGAAGATTCCATATCTGAGTCTATGCCTGGCATTATTCTAAACCCCTCCGCCCAGGATGCAGAGATATTAGGGAGCCAGAGTCTTGCCTCAGAGCCCAATACTGCGGCCCAAGCTTCAGGAAGCCAAAGTTCTCAGAATGCGGGTCCCAAATTTACGTACTTGTTCAAGCAAAGATCTATGCTGGCTGAAGAAGATCTAATGAAACAATTGGCATTGGATATGCCCTCACAGCCTGCCCCACTTCCAGGCAGAAAAGCTCGAAGAGGCTCGATACCGACTCTCCAGCCGCTGCCTAGCTTCCATGACGAGGATGAGGATGAAGATGGGAAAGGTGCCGCAATCCGAAGCGTCCATGAATTAAGGCAGGCTGGCGCAAACAGTCGATTCTTGGATGAAATTGAGGACCTCCTTGACCGCATTGGGAGTCCAACTGGCTCACAAATGTCTATGCGAAGATCAGGTCTTCTGGACATGGCAGGAAAGATGAAAGACAAAAATTTTGCTCGCCAATTTCGATCTAATGGTGTTGAAATGAGGTTGTTTGTTCATTTGGGCCAGGAAACCGATCTTATATCTGGCTATCTCATGATTTCGCTTCTGATAAGTGTGCTTATTGAGGGCAGTGTTCCGCATATAGTGCTCCAACTCCGCCGGCAAGGGGTTGCAAGGCTGCTCATACGTCTCCTCGACCATACAACAAGCATCATGTCTGTTGCGAAGGAGCGTGTAAGTAACATGTCAAAACTTGGGCAGAAAATGTTATTAGAGCACCACGACTTCCTCAGACAGCTACCTATGTGGGAGGATTTGCAGCCACAAACTGCTTCGCCACGTACCGTCGCACTTAAATGCCTCGAACTCATGGTCATGCAAGCAAGAGAAGCTGGCAACGGCAACGAGATCTTCTCAAAGGAGTTAACCACCAAACTTTTCGGTCTTCTGAAGGGCGCCGCAGATAACCGCTCATGGAGCCTACCCACGGAACAACAAGCCATAGACTTCTATCTTGCGTTATCAGCTTTGGAATTCCATTCCGTCACGGCTAGAACTGTTCACGACGAAAACATCTGGATCGTGGAGTATCTGCCAACAATTGCCGATACGCTCGAGATAGCACTGAGCAAACCAACTGACGATTTTGGGGTCCTGCATGTCTTGATGCTCCGTCTTACTCTGAATGTCACCAACAACAATCCAAAGGCTTCGGATGTCTTCGCAAGGGGGACTTTAATGTCAGCTATGGGCGAAGCTATCGTCGCTAAATTCAAGAAGATCTCGGCATTCCTGATGGAGGAAGAGTTCTCGAACGCTTCAGACCAGCTCATACTTCTCCTGGGGGTGATGATCAACTTTGCCGACTGGAGCTCTGCAGCTCGGGGAAGTCTGCAGAGTTTACGGGGGGGTAGCAATGATCCACTAAATAGAATGGTACAGCTTTTGCTGGACAGCCAGGAGAGAACGTCCGAGGTAAGAAACCAATTGCTCACCTTTGAATGTCAACAGATGCTAAATGTGTATTTAGGCGGAATCCATGGAAGATGGTTCAAAGAACGTTGCATTTGGGTATCTTTCCGTGCTACTGGGATATTTCTCCCTTCTCCCAGAAATCTCGGGCCGGATTCGGAATTGTTACCCCAGAAAGAATTTACGACCATTGATAGCTTCGATCGAAGAGTTTATTGTGCATCACAAAGCCGCGGATCAAATGATCGCAGCCGATGACGATGGCCACAGTCCGCAGTCTGGGTTGACAGAGCGGTTGGAAAGCCTTGTACATAGGCTAGGTACCATGGATGGTGCAGGAAAGTGAGAATCTGAACAGGAGGGTGGGATCAAGATGACCAAAGCACAGCCGGGGATGGAAGGGAACCTTTGAGATATAGGAAGGCGGCGTTTGTTACTGTTGTTAGTATATCTTATGAGGGCAAACTAGGACCACGAATTGCGACATATACCCCTCTGCCTTACTAGTAGTTAGCTGCAACTGCGCAGACCAGTTTTAGAAAATTAAAGCAAACATCATTAGCTTTCGACGTCTTTACCGCGTGCTCTTGAATTCTTTAGGGTGGTAAGCTGTGAGCAGGTAGCGGCCATTTCGGCAAAATGACTTCCATAAACCTTACCCCTAGACGTTAACCTTGACGGTTTGACAGCTTTGAAGAGTAAATATAAATAGTGCCTTGCTAGGAACAAATAGAGATGACGTGGTACCTGTACCTATATTCACTTGCTTTTTTTGAGTGGCGGGTATTGTTGTCGGCATGCGGGGCGAGAAGAAATGTTCATATTTATATTTATTTTATTTTATTTCAAGTCTCAGGGCAGCTAAATTACAACTACAGTATACGTAGAGTAAGTAGGTAGCACATGGATATAAATCTAGATATGAGCCTAAGCTATGCCACGGAAGTTTGGAAACGCTTGGAAACGCTGGGCTGGACAATGCGCCACTGTAGGTAGGTGATGCACTCACTGGTGGTGGTGTATTTAGCGTGCCGCGGCGGAAGGGAGGATACCACAATGCACCCGCACCAACGCTGTATGCATGGCACCGTACCTCCCAGTGACCTTCTTGCTGCCCAACGACCTGGCGGATTCTTGTTTTCATATCCCATTGCCATTCCCCTTCCCCTTCCCCTTCCGCCCCAACTGCTGCACGTTATTGCACGTTCCTGGCCGCCCACAGGAACTGACCAGAAATCTCCCAACATCGCGATGCCGGGACCGTCAAAGCAGCGCAAGATTGCCATTGTCGGGAGCCGATCCGTCGGTGAGTACCTTCGTAGAGGCGCAGGTGAAGACCTTGCATGGCCCAAAGCTTACAGGTGCAGGGAAATCGTCGCTCACAGTCCAATTCGTCGACGGTCATTTTGTAGAGAGCTACTATCCGACCATTGAAAATACCTTCAGCAAGGTCATCAAGTACAAGGGCCAGGAATATGCCACTGAGATAATCGACACCGCGGGGCAGGTAGGCGCCGTCTATTTTATTATTTTGTATTTTGTATTTTCCGACCGCGCATCACATGTCGCGGGACAAGTGGGATGTCGATGAATAATTTGCTAATAGAGGATCAGGACGAATATAGCATTCTTAACTCCAAACACTTTATTGGAATACATGGGTACATGCTCGTGTACTCGGTGGCGTCGGAGCAATCTTTCGAGATGACCAAAGTCATTCGGGACAAAATTCTGGGCCACCTGGTAAGTACCCCTCTTGCCCCCAGATTTGACCCAGCTAACATTTCCTCCAGGGCTCTGAATGGGTTCCTATGGTCATTGTAGGCAACAAGAGCGATTTGCGGCCAGAGCAACGCCAGGTCACGGCGGAGGATGGCAAGAAGCAGGCTGAGGACTTCAAGTGTGCCTGGACCGAGGCAAGCGCTCGGTACAACGAGAATGTCACCAAGGCCTTCGAGTTGATGGTGGGCCAGATTGAGAAGTCACAGAATCCCAGTGAGCCAACGGGAGGTGGCAAGTGTCAGGTTATGTGAAGAGGCGCTTTCTAGGTAGAGGGATGGGTTGGATTTTCGGGTCCTTGGGTGGCTACAGTCTGAGGGAGGCGTTGGGAGAGGAGTCTTTTCACCGTCCGGCGTTTGGCTGTGTTTTGTACAATGTGCGTGCAAGTCTTAAATCTACAGCGAGGCTTCTATAAAACTTCCATCTGCTTGTGAAGTGATATTGTGGTGTTTATATCATTTGGGCCTCGCATTGATTTGAAAGCCAACCCATGAAGTTGTTCCACCTCAATTGAGTAATTCCCATAGCTAAAATGGTCACACCAAACTTTAAATCTACAAAACCTAAAGGCTACTGATCTCCATAGCCTTAACCTAAAAGAGCTCCATAAGGCAGGTCTGACTACCTGCTATTCTAGTTCGAAGATTAAACCCTGCAAATGCAAATTGTTCACTTAAAATGAAACCTTTAGAAAACCTTTGTGCACTTACTTCAGTTAGCACCCCTCTTTCAGAAGATTAATCTCTTGCAAATCGAAATAGCATAATCACTCACTTGAGATGGAACTATCTCATGATTTTATTCTTGGGTTTATACGGTAGTCTACTTCTGCGTTCAAGTCCGGTAAATATTGACCCCGCCAAACTAACCCCTGCACGTTATCGCACAACCCCGCTAAGAATTTATGAGTTGACCTTACGGCGAGTGACTCCAACTCCCTACATAAAACACGTACCCGTCTTCCAACAACAATTCATAACAACTTAACATGGGTCTGGACGTTTTCGACTTCATTTCCGACAAGGGGGGCAATCCTGAGAAGATCAAAGAATCTCAGCGTCGCCGTAATGCCCCAGAAGCCGCCGTAGACGAGGTGATCGCTCTCTACGAAGACCACCGCAAGAGTAAGTTTACATTCATTGATTCTAAGCCGTCAATCTTTTGCTCACATCCTCACAGCCCAGTACTCGGTTTCTCAAATCAATACCAAGATCAACGAAACACAGAAGCAAATCGGCGCGAAGAAGAAGGCGAAGGAAGATGCGGCGGATCTCATGAAGCAGAAGGCTGAGCTTGAGGAGGAGAAAAAGGCTGGTATCAAGTCGGCGGCTGAGAAGGATGTGGCCTTGAAGAAGAAGATTGGAACGATTGGCAATATTGTTCACGACTCGGTGCCAATCGCCGACACTGAAGTATGCTGTCCCATACTACCATAACCTGGAGGCAGAAGCTGACATCCCCACCTCTAGGAGGGCAATAACACTGTAATACGAACCTGGGCACCCGAAGGCATTACAGTCGAGAAGAGGGACGTACTGTCACATCACGAGGTTCTGACGAGACTGGACGGCTACGATCCCGAGCGAGGAGTCAAGGTTTCAGGCCACCGTGGTTACTTCCTACGAAAATGGGGCGTCTTCTTGAACCTGGCTTTGGTCAACTACGGACTGGAGTTCCTCGATTCAAAGGATTATACCCCGTTGCAGGCCCCGCAACTGATGAACAAGGATCAAATGGCGAAGACCGCACAGCTCGAGCAGTTTGACGAGGAGCTTTATAAGGTTGTTGTCGATAGCGATCCCCAAAACGACAAGTACCTCATTGCTACTTCCGAACAACCTATCTCGGCCGCTCACGCAGATGAGTGGTTAGTTCCGAAGGACCTGCCAATCAAGTACGCGGGATTCAGCTCTTGCTACAGAAAAGAAGCTGGCTCTCACGGTCGAGATGCTTGGGGGATTTTCAGAGTTCATCAATTTGAAAAGGTAGCAAGCTATCCCTTCAAATCTTCCATGAAAAGGTGTTGACAATTACCAGATTGAGCAATTTCTTCTTACCGATCCAGAGAAGTCATGGGAGGCCTTTGAAGACATGATTTCCATCTCCGAGGAGTTCTACAAATCCCTCGGCGTTCCATACCAAGTTGTAGCCATTGTCTCCGGAGCACTCAATAACGCTGCAGCCAAGAAGTACGACCTAGAGGCTTGGTTCCCGTACCAAGGAGAGTACAAGGAGCTTGTCTCGTGCTCAAACTGCACTGATTATCAGTCAAGAGCACTCGAGATCCGATTCGGCGCAAAACAGCAGACCGAGATCAGGAAGAAATACGTGCATGCCCTGAACTCAACCCTGTGCGCGACCGAGAGAACTCTATGCTGCCTGTTCGAGAACTTTCAAACTGAAGAGGGCTTCAACGTACCCGAGCCGCTGCGGAAGTACCTCCCTGGAGCTCCGGAGTTCATCCCTTTCACGAAAGACCTCCCTAAAGACTCTACTTCGCTAAAAGCAAAGGACCCAAAAGCCCAAAAGGCGAAGGAGGCCTCAAAGGCGAAGGTGGCTCCGGTTGCTGAGAAGTTGCAGGATCTCAAGGTTTAAGATAAAAGTACCTAGCTAGTATACCCAGAACGAATTGCATCCAGATTTCCAGCTCTTTATATAATGTTTCACCCCAGGTGAGACATTATTACACACCGATGACAACCATAGAAACTTCATTGCTTGACCTAATATGATCCCGATTGGTCATCAGTACACCGTACTGGTTCAAATATAATGGCTCTGAAAATGTCCCACTCGTACTAAGACACTCTTGACGTTCGGTTTGGGGGGTTTTAGGGTTGGCGTGACTCTAAATATGCTCGTAACTACATTGAACCTCAGTACGTGTGACTCCTAATTTGGATATTTAATCATATCGAGGTTCGGTACAAACGTGCCATTGGAAATGAAGCATTCTCGACCCCTGCTGCACGGCTGTTCCGTGACTGCAGCTCCGCCACATTTTTTGCCGAATTTCAAATTCTCGACACTCCATCTTCGACTATTAATTACGAGTGCAAGCCTGTCATGAACTAGAAGGGACTTTTATAAAGGCTTTGTTCTAATCAATGAGATATATCACGCTAGTAATACACTCTGTCCCCGTTTTTCGGGTGGAGCCTGCCAGAATAAGCGAGTCGTGCATTCCCCTGCCTCGGGGCAGGAGGCCAGCTCAGCTCTTGTTCTAAACTCGTCGAGGCGGAGGTCCAACGTTCATTTCTAGTAAATAACAAGCCGCTTTGTCCACCCTATTGTTCTGCATTCGGAACCAGAACCCTCTGGAATGACTGCGTTTAATGGGCACCAGTCACGTCCACTGACGTATCCCGGACAAGGCGTTGATATTCAGACTGGACAATACTGACTCAGCACCATGGAGGAACAAGATATATCCTGCCCTTTCTGTGGCTTTCTCACAGATAGTGAATACCAGATCATGGTGTGTTGAATACTTTTCCCCTTTTTGAACATACAAGCCGTCTGATGCTAAATACGTCGCAGCTCCATATGGAGACTCTTCATGCCGAGGGGGAATCTCCTTTTGTAGTCAACGATGACGCTAGTATAGCAGCCATGCTAGCTTCAGAATACGATCAAGAATCCGACGAAGTCGAGTATACTTCTTGTCCAGTCGAGGGCTGTGGCGAGCATCTCCTGTGGGCAGAATTTGACAGTCATCTGGAGCTTCACGCCGCGGAGCAAGACACTGGTGACGAATGTAGCCACGTCTCTCAGAAGCGTAAGCGGGAATCTGGTACTGAGGCTGCATTTGGTACTGGGTTGTCTCATGCCCTCCGGAATATTGGTGATGACAACCATACTCCCGAGGTGCCCTCACCCGATCGACAAGCAACCGCTAAAGAAAAGTGGAAAAGTCTCTTGAACATGCCGCCGTCTTCAAAAAAAGCTATTGCGAATGCTTCAAAAAGTGTGAAGCAAAGATTAGGAGTAAGATCCCCCCTTTCTACTCCATCACGTGTCTAATACTTGTTCAGAAGTCAGAACTGGGGCCCTACGCGAGAGAGAAGCAGATGCCATCATCGCTGGTCAAACTTCTCGAGACTGATGGCCAGACCACCACTGTGAATCGGCTAGATGTGGACAGAAAGCTGAGGAGTGTCAAATTCTGTGCGAATCAAGCGGAGGGTATCATTCCAGTCCTCGAGCAACTTCTTCGGCAGGACAAGACCACAAATTATGCTTATCTATGTAGCCCTGCTGTCAAGCATGTCTCCAAGCTGAAGAGAGAAGGTTTGTCGATCAAACTTCATGTCTTGCCACTTCCTAATCTCTACAGGGGGCTTTTGTGGATACCGTAACATTCAGATGATGTGCTCTTATATCATTGGGGCGAAGTTACAAGGCCACGAAGTTCTGAATGGAAAGATACCGACAATCTTTGAGATTCAAGATTTCATCGAAACTGCCTGGGATTTTGGAATCAATGTTCAAGGCCGCGCTGAGACGGGGGGCATCAAAGGCACTCGAAAATACATCGGAACTCCAGAAGTAAGTGGAATCCTTGATTTCAAAGGGTGCAACCAAGTACGTATACTCATAGACTTGAATTAGGCACAAGCAATGTTTCAACGTCTCGATATCGCATGTAGCGCGAGCGCTCTGGAGACCAAAAGAGAAATCAAAAACGCCGATCCAGCACACGCCCTTCTTTTCGCCGCTGTAGAATCATACTTTGCTGACGGCTGTACCGATTTCGATCCTAAAGTCCGCTGTACTTCTCTCCCGCCCCTCTATTTCCAGCACCCAGGCAAGTTGTTCCCTCAGCATCCGCAGTTACCTTACTGACCTTGTGAAGGTCATTCGATGACAATTGTTGGCTGCGAGAAACGATCCGATGGCTCGAAGAACCTTATAGTCTTCGACCCATCATTTCACGACGCCACACCTATTACCAAGCTTATTGGTCAAAATTTCACGCATAAATCGCCTGCGGATCTCTTGAGAGCGTACCGGCGGGCGACACATTATCTGAAGAGATACAACGCGTTCGAGATTTTGAGGTGAGTCAAGATCTCACACATAGTTTCTTGATACTGACAAACTTTTACAGGTTGACGCCCCCAACCCCATCGGCTCGACCTCAAGGTGAAGCAGTAGATCATGCTCGGGACGTGGCGTGATTGAATTGCAAGAAATGGAGTTACGGCGCGGTAGACTAGAGACGTAGCATTGTTTTGGCATTGGCAGGGAGCAGCATTGCCTTGCCTTTATGGATTATATAGCATTGAGAGGCGTTCAAGGGGGATTGGGATTGTACCATACAACTTGGCGATATGGGCGACACATGACCTAGGTAATCAAGCTGGCCGATGATTTTAGATTCCCATCACTCGCCATGTTTGGAATTATGGATGCAGTGATTGTGAAATACAAAGCTTAAGGCTTAAAAAAAACGCCACGTATGCCTTGCTGTTCACAAGCCATAACCCGCCGGAACGCCTTGCAAATTCCCTGTGACCCCCTAGACAACAAACAAGGATCAGCTAGTCAAATTATTACCGGCGATAGATATCTCGCTCTCGGTCGCGTTCCCGCTCACGCTCCCTCTCTCTATCTAAAGGTTCACGGTCTCTAACCCTATCCCTCTCGCGTTCTCGAACGGGACTGCGGCTCCGGCTTCGAGTTATGGCACTTCTGCTACGGTCATCGTATTCAAGCCCCCGTTCACGATCTCTGTCCCCCCTATCAACGTGATGTCGACGGTCATCGCCGCGATCGTCTCGTCTTCGTCGGTCGTCTCTTGGTCGGTCATCTCTTCGTCCACTGTCTTGGTTGTAGCTGGGTATATATGTGTCCACGTTTGGCGCGGCCCCTCTACTTCTGGGCGGTTGGCGATCAATTTCTCGAGACCGAGACCTATACCCATCAGGCCGGTCGGTTCTACCATCAAGGTAATCGATGGGTGGTGGTCTTGGTGGTAGTCCTGATCCTGAGGGCCGGCCATCATCTCCACGTCTCCACGCAGGTCTCCTCTCTTCCTGAGGTGGAGGCGGCGGTACTCCTCCATTGCGGTATCCGCCTTGGGGGTATCGGCCCCCGTTGTTGTGTGGGCGATATCCACCATAGCCGCCCTCTGAGTGCTGCCCGAACCCAGGATTCCCGTTTCCATTTGGTTCTCCCCAACCACCTGCAGGGCCCATGCCAACAGTGCCTCCCTTTGGCGCTGGCGGAGGCGCAGCCTTCTGGCCTCTGAACTTGCGGCGGTCAAGTTCGTGAGATTCTTCAAAGGTTGGTATATCCCCTGCCCGTGCTGGTAATGGATCTTGTCGAAAGTATGGATGCTTCAAAGCATCAATGGCATTCAGCCGTTTCCGCCAATCCAGCTTCAGTAAGTCGACCAGTAGAGAAATCGCACCTGAACCGTAGCTTGTTCTTGTTAATAAGCGTCCACTACTTAGAAGTGAGTATTCAACTTACTCTCGGAATCGCTGATGTAGGCTGCCTGCTCGCACAGGAAAGTTCAAGCCTTCTGCACCTGGCAATGACTTCCACCCTGGCATATTTTCTTCTGTCGGGGTACCGACCAAGTCAAAGATGATCTTGAGCTGGTTAGGATCGCTGTCACCAGCGAGGATTGGCTTCCCAACAAGCATCTCGCCAAAAACACAACTGTATATTCGGTCAATATTGGCTTGAGAGGAAACTTTCAGAAAGTACCTACCCTACGCCCCATAAATCGATAGCTGTAGTATACTTCCTCAGATGTAGTAAGAGCTCCGGAGGTCGATACCACCGAGTCACCACAAGCGTAGTATAATCTCTGTGGGCTTCTCCTCCGCCGTGACCAGCTACTGGAACAGATTCGTCGTAATGGCGTGCCAATCCAAAATCCGCAATTTGTAGAATGCCCTTGTTATTTATCAAAAGATTCGCGGCCTTCATATCTCTGTGCAGTATCTTGTTGTCGTGCAGATAGCGTAGCCCTTCGAGGAGTTGCAGCATATAACACTTGATCTGCGGCTCTACAAACTTGACGCTGGGGTTTTCCAGTAGGCCAGAGAGATCATGATCCATATACGGAGTGACCATGTACATGATGGCGCGCTTTCTCTTGTCGGTAGACTTGGTGTGATGTTCAACGGCCATTTCCTCCAGCTTCAAGACGTTCGGATGTGAGAGCAGCTTCAGCAGCTTGATCTCTCGCAGGGCAGTAATTGGAAAGCCATCCTTCTCATTGTGCATGAGGATCTTCTTCAGCGCGACGATCGCGCCCGTCTTCTTCGACTTCGCGCGATGGACCTCTCCGAATGTGCCCTCTCCCAGCTTTCCCAAAATATCGTAGTCAGTGATTCTCGAGCAGCCGCGGAAGCTGTTGGCGGAGCGCGCATTCTGGGCTGCGAAGGCGCGAGGGGAGACACCATTGCCCTGCGGGCTGACGTGCTGCACTAGGGTCGCCATGTCGAGGATGGGAATTCGCATTCGACAAATTAAGCTCCTCTGGAAGGCGAAGATGCGGGCGGCGCAATACAAAAGAAGCTACCAAGGTTCGTAAATCGACGTTGGTGTTGACCAACTGGCGGAGGAGGGTTACAAAGGTTCAGCGCTGCAGCTGCTGCGAGAAGGTCTGGGGCTGGAGTTGAAGCTGGAGCATTGTATCGCAGCCAGCAGAAAGCCAAGAGAGACAGAGACAGGGAATGAAGAGGCGGAGGCGAAGAAGAATGGAATTTGAGCTGGTTGAAGCTTGTGCCTGTCGCGAGTATTCAACTGATAATGCTATCGTCTTTAAGGAGTTTAGCTCGCGGAGCCCCGGGACTAAATAATCCGGTTCAGGAAGTGCAAGTGCAAGTGCAAGTGCAAGTGCAAGTGTACCTCGTTCGACCTCACTTCGCAAGTCTACCTGAATACCCAGCTCCTGAATCAGCGTCAAATCTGATTCCATACATGTGAGAACACCCACCAGTTGCGCGGTATTTAAATTCTAAATACCAAATCCTATCTTTATTGTACTGACGCCGAGAGAAAAGCACAATGGCAGGCACATCAATGCGAGGTAAACCAATGCCAGGACAACACTCTGTCCAGATCCCCCGCGCTCGACCGCTGTACCGCTTTGCAGCAACTGGTTTAAGCGCAAGCATGTGGTTCTTCGTGAGTTTCTCCCCAACCGGTGTCTGTCGCTTCCTAAATTGCGTACTGACATCTCCTGCAGCTGATGTACAGGGCGAAGCAAGACGGTACGGAAGCTGCCTTCTCGAGAAAATAAACATAATAGCTAATCAATCTCAGGCGCCGTGTTACTCGGATGGAAGCACCCATGGGATCATTGAAGCAGGGAGGAACTGGATTGATGAGTGGAGGGAATGTTTGGAGGGGTGGCACCCGTTGCTGAAGTGGTGGGCGTTTGGGATTGGAATTCGGGAACGGAAAGGAGTGCGATTGATACTGCCTGTACAAAATCCCCCAGTAACCCACAAAATCAAACCTTTGAATGTGGCTTGGATCTTGCTTGGTGGAGTTCTTCGCTCGTTTGTGATCTTCGCCCTTGACGCTCACTTCGCCCAGGAGCTGACAGCATCAATTGAGGACTGCGCGTGCGGTCTCGACCTCAATCCAACTGGGACCAGATAATGTATCTAATTATGGTCCCGTTGTCTCAAATGTTTCTAGTCTACCATGGGCATATCACTGGTTTAATTCCTCGATAGCTCTTCTTAGTATTTCGTTTGCACATGAAATCACTGGAAACAAAGAAACAGAAGTTCGAAGTGATGCAAACTCGTCCACTTATCAACGAGTCAACTTTGCGTCGGCTTTCAATTCTACCCAGTTTGTCTAAGATGTTCAGGGGTCATCTTTCTTGCAGGCCACTCTTCAGATGGATTCATCCCACCGTCACCTATCCGAACCGGCCACCCATACCCCACAGACTCAAGTTGTGGGGAGAACACCTTACCGGCAATTAAGCCATGGTAGCGGTTGAAACTCTTATGAAGAAGCTGGCTTTTCGAAAAGGTAATGGGTAACCCCCCAAGTATCTCCTCCTTCATAGGCAAATAGTTCAGCACATGCCATGTAAAAAATCTGCCATCTATAGAACCACATTGCTGTCTTTTCTTTCCCATACGTCTCTTCCAGGTGCGGCCAGATTTCTGTCTTGCTCGCGTTCATTTTCGAGAGCCAGTCCTAAATTCCAATCAGTAATATGTCAAATGAAGAAGGCCCGCATATACCTCGCAAGTCTTTGCGTAATGTTTCCCCGAAACCCACCATTGTTTTTCAAACTTCAAGTCTTTCTGAAAGAATGTGAGCAGATCAGCAGAGGGCATCGTGCCTCCAGAGAAAAAATGGGTGCTCATCCAGCCCTCTTCAAAATCATAAGGCGTAGTTTTATGGGCGAAGATATGCACGAAAAGCCTCCCAGAGGGCTTGAGAGCTCTTCCAACCTTGGCCATAAGAAGTTCATAATTTTTCATGTGCTCAAAGAGCTAGACATGGCCGTCAGTAATGCTTTGAACATCTGAAATGAAAACTTACCTCGATTGAAACCACTCGATCGAAGCTCTCCTTTTCAAACTCGTAATCTACCACATTACCCGTGATGACGTTCAAGTTTGTGAGGCCCTTCTCCTTGGCCTTCTCATCTATGTAAAGCTTCTGCGTTCGCGAGTTTGAAAAGGCCGTGACCTTGGAGTTTGGGAGAACTTCCGCAAAATACAAAGCCCCAGAGCCCCATCCACATCTATCAGTGCATCAATTAGCATATTCACACGTGATAGAAATGACTTTAGACCTACCCAAGATCCAGAATGCTCATCCCATCCTTCAGCTGCGCTTTCTCCACGTAAGTCTCCAGCATAGCAATTTCTGCCTGCGCTAGCGTCTCTCCACCCTTGGGATACAAGCAGCAAGAGTACTTCATCCTAGGTCCTAAGCAAGCAGCCAAAACCCCCGTGCCGACTTCGTAGTGCTGCTCATTTGCAGTAGCTGTCTCAATGGCGATTGGACGGCTGCGGAGCAGCTCGACATATTTCATTTTCTTCTCGTAAGCATCTTCCAGCGAGGTGCTCTTGATGATCTCTATGCGGTCTCGGAGTTGCCGTCTGATTCCAATGCGGATCACAGGACTGGGGAGGTATCCTCCGTCGAGAATCCAATCTATGTCATGTTATTACGGCTGCGGTCATGTGGGGAGCTGAGTTTGGAATGGTACCATAATTCATAGCCGCGACTTAATTCCAGTAGGACAATTTAATTGTAAATATTTTCGAGAATCAAAAATGAATACTGCGATTGAAATGTTTGTCTGAGCGGTGATCAAAGCGTAAACCAGTGTATCATCTCAGCTAGGAGCTTTCGTTAGCCGTACCGCCAAAATGACTAACTCGATTTGATTGCGCTTGTGCGTCATGGGAATCACTGCATGTCGCACTCAATAATATTTGAAGGGGTTTTGTACAATCTATTATTTACTTGATTTTATCGTAGCTCTTTCATCTCCTCAAGAATGAGCTTGTACTGCTTGCGCTTCTTTGGGCTTCTCATGAGCCGGGTTTTGATAAAACCCAGGTACTTGGCGAAGCGAGGCAGTAAATAATTCTCCGCCGTCCAGGCCACTGCAATGTAGCCAAGGCCGAGACATAGGATGAAGGTCTTGAAATCCCAACTCATGCCTGTTAATTGCATGAAGTCCGACAACCATTCAGAAGGGTCGAAGAGCATGTAAGAGGAGAACAGTAGGGTGACCACGATGGTGACAACGAAAGGCACTGCGATTTGTTAATATGGACTCGACAATGCGAATTGTAGAACTCACGGTTATGCGCCATCGATTGACGGAATGGCGGTCCAACACTCAGTACAATCGCCGAAAGAACATACTCATAACAGGAAACCAAGAACAGGGTGGTGTTCTCGGAATTCTCAACGTTTGAATTTTCCCTGTCCAGGTGAGGTGGGATGAACCTACAAAGGTCAGTAACTAAGCTATCTCTACATAGCTGTGATATCATACCAGGGTTGTTTTTGAACAGCTTGGAAGCCCACAGCTTGAATCAAAATGCAAATCACAATCTGACCAAGCAAGGGTGTCAATACTTTCCTCGACACCAGGTTTGCCGTAGGCCGTTTCTGAGAGAGCACCGGAAACGGTCCACTCCAGCCCACTAGCATACGTTAGTTTGAAGGTAAATGAACAAGGGATTTATAAAGTCTTACTGAAAATGGCAATCGGCAGGATCAGAAGGAGATCGATGAAGAGGAACTAGATAGATGTTAGAACGGAAACACGGCTGTCGGGGTAGACATGGTACCTGGAAATCTCCCAAGTTCGAAGCAGAAACGTAGAGGAAGCTGACAGATGTAAACTGAATGGCGGAGTAAAGACTCATGTACTTGAAGCAGCTGAAACTTGTGACCAACGCTGCTCGACCCTCCCTACAAGTCGTTAGAAATCGGCATGAAGTCAGTATCCAGATAGCCTACCGGATGACCTCAGGAACGCAGGTGATGTCAAAGACCCGACTTGTGAATGGAGCTGCAACCGAGGCTTCGGCTTCCGAAAGTGAGATTCCAACATCTGCAGCTTTCAATGCACCACAATCGTTGGCGCCATCGCCGCAGAACCCGCAGCAATAATCGATGCTTTGAAGCTTCTCGACCAATTCGTGTTTCTCGTCCGGCGACATGCGAGCAAAAACTTGTCCACATACGAGCATCTGCAAGCTTGTTAGCAACTCATTATATTCAAGACCACGTGGAAAGAACCGACCCTGTGTAGCACCCCAAGTGGTGCAAAGTCGATTATCCAGCGGAAAACATCGCCACTGACAGCTAATGAATAGTTTCTCAGATTGGAAATATCATACGGAAGAGATACATCGCCTTCTGCTGGTGGTGGAAGTGGCTAAAGATCATCAGCACAAAGTATTGTAGAGTATAGGATTAATTACTGTTAGAGTAAGCTCATCGAGCGTGAAAATGTTGTTGTCTATGCTCTCCCACGAGATTTTAGCTTTTGGGTCCTGGTAATCTCCTAAAAAAGCATTAGTCTCAATCGTTAAATCATAGGGCCATATCCGTCAGTGTACCTTCGGAGAAATGTGGCACGAAGCAGTGCGCTGTCTTGTCTATGAGATTGCACTCCCTTGCCACACTGATGGCGGTCAGAATGTTATCTCCAGTGCACATCACCTTCCTAATTCCAGCTTCAGACAGTTCCGTCAAAACCCCCGCAGTGCTTGGTTTCAACTTGTTTTCAAAGACGATGAAGCCGAGGAAGTCCAACCCCGATTCAGCTTCTTCGCGCTTCATTTTCTGAACCTTCACCCAATTCAACTTCTTGATGTGCTTAGTCGCACATGCAATAACTCGGAATCCACGATGGGTATAATATGCAAGAAGCTCCTCGTAATCGCTTGGAACTTCAGGAGGATTAGCCGGTCTTCTGATTTTGATGCGAGTAAACAGAAATGAATTTGACTCACAGCTTTCAGCGTTGCAAATATCCTTCATACATTCAGGTGCCCCTTTGACGTAAATATCGCAACCTGGAGCGCCAAAATTCCGTACGATAACGCTTGCCCTGCGAAGCTGAGACACAAACTCAAAAGACTTTAGAACTCCAAGCTCAATTGGATTTCTCTGTACGTTAAGTTAGTTCATGTTCAGGATCATATGGTAGACAGACTTACGTTGGCATGTTGCCGGTCATCGGTATCACCCAGATCGTATTCCATCCCAGCTGGAGGTCTTGCAATGGATGGAGCCAACCCCCCCTGTTCTTCATCCTCCTCATCGCCAGCTCTTTGCTCCCCTTCTTCAAACGACCAGCCTGTGAAGTTGAACATTTTTAGGTCAAGTGGATCTCCAACGAGCTCGCCATCGACAACCCTGAGGGAATGGCAGGTTGCCATTGTATATAGAGCGGCTTTATGAGCATCGTACTCGATTGTAGGATCCCTCTCATAGGCAGCGCCGGGAAGTAGAGATAACGCATCTGGAAGTATGTCGCTGAAGCGGTTGGCAGGTCGCTGCGCAACTCGAACACCAAGAACGTCCAATCCATCTTCTGTAAGTGTTCCAGTCTTGTCAAAGCAAACGATGTCCAATTTGCCACCAACATTAACTCGCTGAGGACTGATACAGAATATTTGCTTCTTTCTTAGACGAGACAGAGCGAAATTAGTTCCAATTGTCAAAGTTGCCGGAAGTGCTGGGGGAACTACGATGGTGATCAAGTCTAGTGCTCGAACAATGATCAAATGCCATGCAAGTTCCAGCCTGATGAAATTGACGAACGATGCCACAAAGCCCAGCATTGCAATTCCTCCCATGACTGATATATACCGGAACGAATCCCTGTAAAACTTGAAGCCTGACGGTTTGGGAAAGAGCATGGACCGAACTAGGGCACCTTTTGTGGTGTTAAACCCCGTTCTGACAGCCATAGCGAGAGCCACAGCCTCATCGTCTTTGTCATCCTGCGGGCGCCTTGCACGAACTATTTTGGTTCCGCAGAAAAGGAAATGCCTTGCGAGTTCGGGTGCAATTGAAGAAGCTGCCAAATTGAGAGCGCGCAAAGCTTCATCGTTGGCCGGAACTTTAGATACAGGTACCGATTCGCCTATAACCGTTAGCTTTCGGAATTCTTCTCTCTGGGGAGGTCATTACCAGTCAGCATGCTTTCATTGACAATGCAATCGCCAGCCAGAAGTATACTGTCGCAAGGAAATTGGGTCAAGGCTGGATCAGTAACTTCATAGACGTCACCTGGTACAAGTTCGCTGGAAGCAACATAACGCCCTGTTTGGTTAGAAGCTGACCGGATATGTAATGGCACTTTGGGTACTCACAGAAAGAATTACGCAGCACTCTCACGTCACATTCAAACCGTGAGATTTCTCGAAGTCTTTTCATTGTCTAAAAATTTCACCACATTAGTCGCTAGAGCTTGAGTGTCGCTGGGATGATATACTAACAGCTCGTGTTTCGATGAGAGTGGTAATAATGCTTACGGCCGATATGAGGAATATACAGGCTGCGTAATAATAATATTGGTCGAGAGACCACAGGATCAAGCTAGCAATCTGGAACACATAAAAGGGGTGGAATGCCTAGTAATGTAAGTCGAGAAACGTCACAAGACTCAAGCAACACACCTCGTCAAGTAGAAGCTGTGGAATCGTCTTCTGTTTGATGTCGATCAAATTTTTCCCAAAGACAAGCTCACGATTATCTTTTTCGTCCCCATCTAGACCAGTGCGGATAGACTTCACGTCTGTCCATGCTGGATCTTTCCAACTATTGGTAAGGACGAATCTGTCTTTCAGAGGATTGTATGAGAAACGCATGTATCTATAATCAAGAATGCGAAGGTCTTCAAGGACTGGATCATCATCCTCATCATATGCCAGAGCAAATTTCTTCTCGGGCAAACCAAAAACAGTTGATAGTGAGCGGCCGTATTCAGTCACCTCTACGTCCTGGACTACGAATTCCCCCCATTGATTCTACTGGAGTCAGCAAATCGAGACGGCGGATGTTTGGACGGATGTATGCAAATGAAATCGCGCATCGGCTTTGAGACAAAACTGGCGAAGTCACTAACCTCAATCACAACCCAGCCACAGTTACTCAAAGAGCATGGTGTGCCAATGATTCTTACTTGCCACCGGGGCAGCCAGCGAAGGAGCAGATAACCAAGACCAAGTGTAAGAACACATATTGTCATATACACGGCAAAACCTATCGTAGAGGTTTTGAACCCAGCAACAGCTATAGTCAAGTCTTCCGTGACAATATAGATCTTCTGGCTCATGCGTTTTCCATGCCCAAAATTACTCCCATTCGTCCTTGTGCTATCGCTTCGTAATAGACGGTCGTGTACAGAGGCCCTCGAATATCCCGACGATATCCTTCGCATTTGTGCAAGCTCCCCAGTCTCGAGGTCGCTCGATCGATCCTCTTCGAAGTCTAGCTGGGATTCATCGTCCAATATCGCACTGTCGTCCGCACTTTCGTCCCCGGATGGCAGAAGCCCTTCCTGTTCCTCGTCCTCCTGGTAATATGTAAAGCTGGCGGTTGAGTCCGCCCTGCTCCGCCGGTGGGCGAAGGAGGAGATGCTTGTGGGGACGCTCTCGCCCATTGGGCCTGAGAACATCTCATCCTGTGCCATTTCCACCTCGTCGAGAAAGCTTGCCGTCGAGATATTGGAGTCGCGCCGCCGCATAGCTGCGCGAGAGCTGCTACGGCGCGCATTGATTGGGATGCCATTGCCATCCATATCCATCCTGAGGCGCAAGCAATACAGGAATCCGTGGTGGGGTGATGAGGTCCATCTACCGAAATCGGTCCTAGTAATTCAAACATAAACAAAATTCCATCCTTATCTGAGATACTCAGTATCACGTGATTGGATCCACTACAAACTAGAAGATTTCGAATCGTGAAGTAGTCCACCTCCTCTACCTCCCATCACAAAACACGCACGTCAGCATTACTCTTATTAAAGGGCATCTACGCATATTCCATTGCCTGTCCTCTGTATCCTGTTTCCCGTACATCCCCTCAAGGGCCTACAACTTTCATCATGTCGGAAATTCCCAAGAAGCCTCAACAAACTGCCCCGTAAGTGCAAAACCCATACCCAAAGCCATATCTCTTCACCGATGAACTCCAAACTGACAGCACCGGATAGTACTCCTCAAAATACTCCTGCCAATAATGCACCCATCTCTTCCCATGCTCAGCAGCCCGGCGTTGGCACCATTCCAGAAGGTACACTCATCGCTTTTGCCCCTCACCGTGATTTGCAACCGGTTCTAATTCACCCGCAGAGGATTTTGATCGAGCCGCCGCCGCCTCCATATTCGCACAAAACCCAAAGCTCGTCCAAATGATTCAGGGCAAGCTTGGTTCGCTTGTTGGTCGCTCGTCAGGATATGTTGAGTCTCTCCCCGCACCTGTTCGCCGTCGCGTTGCCGGCCTGAAGGGCGTCCAGAAGGAACATTCGAAACTCGAGGCCGAATTTCAGGAGGAAGTTCTGGAGTTGGAGAAGAAATACTTTGCCAAGTTCACCCCGCTGTATCAAAAGCGAGCCCAGATCGTCAATGGCGCGACCGAGCCTACGGCTGAAGAGATCAAGGCTGGCGAGGAAGACGATGAGGAGGAGGCTGAGGCAGAGCCAAGTGCGAAGCCTGAGGAGTCTGCAGAGAACGTAAAAGGTATCCCAGAGTTCTGGCTATCCGCCATGAAGAATCAGATTTCCCTTGCCGAGATGATCACGGATAGGGATGAGGCTGCGCTCAAGGACTTGGTGGACGTTCAGATGGAATACCTCGACAAGCCTGGTTTCCGTTTGATCTTCCAGTTTGCGGACAACGAGTTCTTCACCAACAAGAGCATCACCAAGACTTATTTCTACCAAAATGAGAGCGGTTATGGGGGAGACTTCATCTATGATCATGCCGAAGGCGATAAGATCGATTGGAAGGCTGGCAAAGACTTGACTGTTCGGGTTGAGAGCAAGAAGCAGCGAAATAAGAGTAAGCACTCAATTTTATAAATATGTGTGCATTGATTGACAATCATTATAGACACGAAGCAAACCCGAGTTGTCAAGAAGACAGTACCGACTGAGTCATTCTTCAACTTCTTCTCGCCCCCAAAAGCACCAACTGACGACGATGATGACGATGCCGCGAGCGATATCGAGGAGCGTCTCGAACTCGACTACCAGCTGGGTGAAGACATCAAGGAGAAGCTCATCCCCCGTGCTATCGACTGGTTCACCGGTGAGGCCCTTCAATTTGAGGAACTTGACGATGATATGGAGGAGGGAGACTTCGAGGACGAAGACGACGAGGAAGATGATGAGAGCGAGGACCACGATGACGAAGATGAGTCTGACGACGATGTAAGAAAGTCTTAACTCTCTATCTTTGAACAGATCTGACGACACTAGGACGATGCTGCGAAACCAAAGCAGGAGGCCGCTGAGTGCAAGCAGAGCTAGACGTATTTGCAAGCACTATCTGATTTATCAACTTATTGGCTGTCGTCCAGGACCTCCAACTGGAGCCTCTCAGAAGCTGCATGCCTGCATCTGGCCGAAGCTGGATGTGATTGGACGCGGTGTGACTATTGCATGTGGGGTTCTGACCGCCATGATGTCCTACGTTTTTCGTTACTTCTAGACTAATCTGCTTTCCGAAGCCCTGCTCTCCTTCCTGTTGTACTGCATTACATTCATACATGCAAATATCGCAAAGGCGTTCTCCGTAGATTGTCAAAACGAAAAGTTCACTGAACAATGCAATGCAACGCCATAGCTTCGATGTGAAAATGTGACCGTTACAAATGTCTGTCTATGCCTAAACAGCGCCTTCGCTGCTCCTGACGCTTGTGTGCTGTTAGCTGCTTGGGTAAAAATATGTTGATCAGGTGGCAAGCAACAAGGCTGAAACGCAAGGCTGGCTGATACGCCATACAAAAAATTTCCATGTGGATACACCTTATAATTATTGCTTGACTCATAAACAACATCCCCTCCCAAAATTCGACTGTTACCAAACACCGTCGCACATATAAGTGATCATGGCTACTCCTGCGAGAGACATTGCGTCCTCCTTTAACAGGATCGAGGTATCCCACAGCATGGTCTCTACGTCTCCGTCGGCGACCGTCCACAGTCCCCCGGCGAGCTTTGGTACCCCGCAACTCACCCGCAGCGCAACTGCAGCGACAAAACAATTGAAGCCGTTCGATACTCAGGACATCAAAATCCTGCTGCTCGAAAACGTGAACCAGAGCGGCAAAGACCTCTTGGCTGCGCAAGGTTACCAAGTTGAAGCTTTAAAGTCGTCGCTGCCCGAAGAGCAGTTGATTGAGAAGATCCGGTGGGGCAAACATTCCACCCCGCCAACACCGGCTTTGCACGGATGTAACTGATATAATTGCCCACAGTGATGTCCATGTCATTGGAATCCGATCCAAGACCAAGCTGACCGAGAGGGTTCTTCGCGAGGCAAAGAACTTAATTGTTGTTGGGTGTTTCTGCATCGGGACAAACCAAGTCGATCTCGACTATGCTGCGAGGCACGGCATTGCCGTCTTTAACAGCCCCTTTGCGAACTCTCGAAGTGTCGCCGAGTTGGTCATCGCCGAAATTATTGTGTTGGCTCGCCAATTGGGTGATCGTTCCAATGAGTTGCACAAGGGGACATGGAACAAAGTCAGCTCGAAATGTTGGGAAATCCGGGGAAAGACTCTTGGTTCGTTGATGCTCTCTTGGACTTAGAGCCTAAAGCTAACGGCGCCCCAGGTATAATTGGATATGGCCATATTGGTTCGCAACTGTCTGTTCTGGCTGAGGCAATGGGCATGTCGGTAATTTACTACGATGTCGTGAATCTTATGGCCATGGGGACCTCAAAACAGGTTCCAACTCTCAATGACCTTCTCAACCACTCCGATTTTGTTACATGCCACGTTCCCGAGCTTCCCGAGACCAAGAATATGATAGGGGAGGCACAATTCGAACAAATGAAAGAAGGCAGCTATTTGATCAATGCAAGCCGTGGTACTGTTGTGGACATCCCAGCTTTGATCAATGCCTCCCGTAGTGGCAAGATTGCCGGGGCAGCCCTCGATGTGTACCCCAACGAACCCGGTGGAAATGGGGACTATTTCACGAATTCTTTGAATTCTTGGGGCGAGGATCTCCGAAGCCTCAAGAATATAATCCTTACTCCGCATATCGGTGGTAGCACAGAAGAAGCACAGCGAGCAATCGGTGTTGAAGGTAGTTGCTCGTATACCAGATTTTTTCTTGATTCACTAACACCCTTGCAGTCGGTGAGGCTTTGGTCAGATATGTCAACCTCGGTGTCACTCTCGGGGCTGTAAACCTCCCCGAAGTCAACTTGCGTTCCTTGACAATGGATGAACCCAACCATGTCAGAGTACGTCAATATTTATTCCGTCCTACTCGAAAATATCTGACATTTATAGGTTATTTACATTCATCACAATGTCCCCGGTGTGTTGAAAAAGGGTGAGCATTGTCCTACTTGTCTGCTAAGCAATTCTAATTTGTTGTAGTCAACGAAATCCTTGGGGATCATAACGTCGACAAGCAAATCACTGATAACAAAGGAGATGTTGCTTACCTAATGGCTGATATCAGTGACGTTCAATCCAGCGAAATCAAGGAGATTTCTGACAGCCTCGAGTCATTGAGCTGTAAGCTACACATTGCTATCTTTTTCTTCTTATATCGAGGAGCGCTAACGCTGAAGCAGCTCGTATCCTGACGAGAGTCCTCTATTGATGTGAATCTCAAAAAATTATAGGTGGCGAACGAGGCGGTTCAGGGTGTCAAGGGATAAAAGCATGAGTTTCAACAAAATCGGTCTGGCCGGCGTCCTGGGGCTATCCCTTCAACATGAAAAGGTACAAAACTAGATATACTGCAAGTTATAGAAAATGACGAGACAAGTTCGCGAAAGGTTCCTAAATAATAGGATGCTATGAACAAAGATCCTATAAATCAACGTGTCCAGAGGCAGATGCTTGGAGTACGACATTCTCAAATTGCTTTGCAAGTTCTCAGAAACGGCATCAGGATAATGTTAAGCTCGGGAATATTTTGGTAGTCGGTTTACAACTCTGGTGAATCAAAAGCAACCAACAAAAAACTTGCAAGTTTGTCCAAAAGGGGGAGATGCTCCGTGAGTATAGCGAATTCTGCCTTATTCCTAACCGCAGAGCAACGCGAAATGATAGCGATTTCACAGTAAGGCGATGCACCTAATAAGCATCCCGTCACTCCACATGAGGAAAAGAGTGCCGAGAGTGTCCTTTTTCAGAACTCGTTAGACCGGCATTTTAATGCTTCTCCCTTTCTGAGTAATTTAAACAAGAGTTCCGAATCACTATGAACCCGAGCCTATTTTTTCACACGGCGAGCTGTTTCAAGAGTCATTAAGCTTAACAGCTCTCCTCGGATTCACCCACCCCAACCAAGGCTAAATGGGGATGGCAGAAGGCCTGCTCTTGCCTAGCTGCTGTCCTAATTCTTTTAGGGGGGGGAATGCCATCCGAACAACAAAACTATGTTGTTACTAGTAACTGATGCAGCCAAAGGCCATGATTTAATGTCTGAGCGCGGCATGTGAAAAGGTGAAGGTTGAAACGCGTTGACCCCAACCGGGGAAACGGGGCGAAGGAACCAGGAAAAGATTGAACGAAATATTACAGTAATAATACGTACAACTATCGCCATCTTCAAACCCCAGCAGACTACAAAGCACCCTCGCAACATTACATGCAGTTGAACTGCCTCCCGGCCGTTTGTACAGCTGCAGCTGCAGAGAGCTCGAGTTGCCGTAAATAGAATTTAAAGGGGCAGGGAGATACAGTAGTAGCGCCATACATACCCCTGGCGCGGCCGACCTGACCTCCAAAAAACGGCGAGCAGCATCAGCATCAACCTCCTCATGGATCTTTGAATTTCTGTTTCTCTGCAACTACTACCTGCAGTGGCTCTTTCCATTTCCATCTTTGCCCCTCCTGATTCTTAGTCCCACCCCGGGCCTCACACACTGAGCCTGCAGCTCCCCTATCCATCCCGATTCCGCCTTGAACACCATCGACCTCCAGGAGAGGGCCCCGACAACGTCTCGAGGCCGCCTCAATGGCGCACAGCTACGATGTCGGTACCAAGGCCTGGCAGCCGGATGCCACGGAGGGATGGGTGGCATCAGAAGTCACCTTCAAAACGGTGGATGGTGACAAGGCGATTCTCATCTTCAGTCTTGCAAACGGAGAGGTTCGTTGTCATACCACATCCGCGCTGACCCCCGACGCTGACTCTGGCTTCTTCTCAAGACCAAAACAATAGAGACTACTGTACAGGCGCTCGCATCTGACGATAACTCCAGCCTCCCGCCCCTGATGAACCCGGCCATGCTTGAAGCCAGCGATGACTTGACCAACCTGTCTCATCTCAATGAGCCAGCAGGTATGCTCTATTTACTGTGAAGGGCTGTGGTATGCGGCATACTGATGGAGGAAATAGTCCTGCAAGCTATCAAGCTCCGGTATTCGCAAAAGGAAATATATACCTACAGCGGAATCGTCCTCATCGCCACGAATCCGTTTGCCAGAGTCGACTCCCTATATGTCCACGGTATGGTACAGGTCTACGCCGGAAAGCAACGGATCACACAAGCTCCTCATCTATTTGCAATTGCAGAAGAAGCATTTGCGTAAGTACATCTTGCACACTTGGCAAACACATCTGACTGGAAACAGCGATATGCTGCGGACTAAGAAGAATCAAACGGTCGTTGTGTCGGGGGAGTCTGGGGCTGGGAAGACTGTCAGTGCCAAGTATATCATGCGGTATTTTGCTACACGGGAATCGCCAGATCAAATAGGGACAAGAACGAAACGTGGAACGGAGACAATGAGCGAGACAGAGGAGCAGATTCTTGCGACGAATCCCATTATGGAAGCATTCGGAAATGCAAAAACAACACGGAATGACAACTCGTCAAGGTTTGGAAAATATATCGAAATCATGTTCGACACAAAGACGAACATCATTGGGGCCAAGATTCGGACCTATCTGCTTGAGCGTTCAAGACTGGTTTTCCAGCCACTGAAGGAGCGTAATTACCACATTTTCTACCAGTTGGTTGCAGGAGCATCCGAGAGCGAACGCCAGGCCCTCGACCTCTTACCTGCGGAACATTTTGACTACCTTAACCAGGGTAGTTCGCCTACGATCGATGGTGTGGACGATAAGGCTGAATTTGAAGCTCTGAAAAAGTCCTTGTCAACGATTGGTGTTAACAGTACTCAACAGGGGGAGATCTTCAAGCTTCTTGCGGCTTTGCTCCATCTCGGGAACGTGAAGATCACAGCCTCAAGAACTGACTCTGTGCTAGCGTCCACGGAGCCTAATCTAGAGAAAGCCTCTGCTATTCTTGGAGTGGATCCTGTCGAGTTTTCGAAATGGACTGTAAAGAAGCAGCTGATCACAAGAGGGGAGAAAATCACCTCAAATCTGACCCAACAGCAAGCCATCGTAGTCAGAGATTCCGTTGCAAAGTTTATCTATTCTAGTCTTTTTGACTGGTTGGTAGAAAACATTAACCGGGCGTTAGCTACCGAAGAAGTTCTGGCCCGGGTGGTATCTTTTATTGGCGTTCTGGACATCTACGGCTTTGAGCATTTTGCCAAGAACTCTTTCGAGCAGTTCTGTATCAACTATGCCAACGAGAAACTCCAGCAGCAATTCAATGCCCACGTGTTCAAGTTGGAACAGGAGGAATATGTGAAGGAGAAGATCGCCTGGGAGTTCATCAACTTTTCCGACAACCAGCCCTGCATAGACTTGATTGAAGGAAAACTCGGCATTCTGTCACTCCTTGATGAGGAATCTAGATTGCCCATGGGTTCTGATGAGCAGTTTGTGACCAAGCTACATCACAACTACGCAGCGGACAAGAACAAGTTCTACAAGAAGCCACGATTCGGCAAATCCGCTTTCACGGTCTGCCATTACGCTATTGATGTTACCTACGAATCCGACGGCTTTATTGACAAGAATCGAGACACGGTTCCAGATGAGCACATGGCGGTGTTGAGGGCTTCGTCAAACAAATTTTTGGGACAGGTACTAGATGCTGCTTCTGCTGTCCGCGAGAAGGATACAGCGTCAGCTTCTTCGGCCGCTGTAAAACCCGCTGGAGGGCGAAGGTTAGGGGTAGCTGTAAATCGCAAACCAACCCTTGGCGGCATCTTCAAATCTTCATTGATCGAGCTCATGTACACCATCGGAAATACTGATGTTCACTACATTCGGTGCATCAAGCCCAACGAAAGTAAGGAAGCATGGGTCTTTGAAGGACCTATGGTCCTAAGCCAGCTCCGAGCCTGCGGTGTACTCGAGACTGTCAGAATTAGCTGCGCCGGATATCCTACAAGATGGACTTACGAAGAGTTTGCGATGCGATATTACATGTTGCTACCTTCAACTGCTTGGACGTCAGAAATTCGAGACATGGCAAACAAGATTTTGGTGAAAGCACTGGGTACGGGTACCGGGCAGGGCATGGACAAATATCAGCTTGGGCTGACAAAGATCTTCTTCCGAGCGGGGATGTTGGCTTTCTTGGAAAACTTACGAACCACACGCCTCAACGATTGTGCGATCATGATCCAGAAAAATCTCAAAGCAAAGTACTATCGTCGCAAATATCTCGAGGCACGAGAAGCTGTTCTTTTGTTTCAATCCGTCACGAGAGCTCATCTTGCTCGGAAGCATGCCCAGGAGACTAGAAAAATTAAAGCTGCCACCACAATACAGAGAGTGTGGCGTGGCCAAAAACAACGAAAAAGCTTCAACGCTATTCGCAACAATGTTATTCTCGCACAGGCTGCTGCTAAAGGCTTCCTGCGTAGAAGAGAGATCATGGACACTCGTGTTGGAAATGCGGCACGCCTGATTCAACGAAGCTGGCGGTCAAGACGGCAGATGAAGAGCTGGAGGCAATACAGGCGGAAGGTTGTCATTATCCAAAGCTTGTGGAGAGGAAAACAAGCTAGGCGAGGATACAAGAAAGTCCGCGAAGAGGCTCGCGATTTGAAACAAATCTCCTATAAGTTGGAGAACAAAGTTGTCGAATTGACACAATCTCTTGGGTCCATGAAGAGAGAGAATAAGGCTTTGCAGAGTCAAGTGGAGAATTACGAAAGCCAAATCAAGTCCTGGAAAAACAGGCACAATGCGCTGGAGACGCGAACGAAGGAGTTACAAGGCGAGGCAAATCAAGCGGGTATCACTGCGGCACGGCTTTCAGCCATGGAGGATGAAATGAAGAAGGTCCAGCACAGTTTCGAGGAGTCTGCCGTCAACATCAAACGTCTACAGGAAGAGGAGAAGGAGCTGCGGGAGAATCTGAGGCTATCGAGCTTAGATCTCGAAACCACCAAGAACGAGAGCGCAGCTCACAACGCTGAGAAGTTGAATCTCCGACAGCAGCTGGCTGAGTTGCAAGACCAGCTCGAGATGGCCAAGCGTGCGGTACCAATCATGCCAACAAATGGCGAACTCACAAACGGAACCTCCGTTCAACAACCACTCAATGGTCTCATCAACTTGGTCTCATCGAAGAAGCCGAAGCGCCGTAGCGCAGGCGCCGAACCACGCGAAATCGATCGTTTCAGTGCGGCGTACAACCCTCGTCCAGTTTCGATGGCTGTCACCGGAAGCAATTTGCACCGCCAGGCCCTTCCAGGAAGCACTTTCATTCCAGGCGTTGATAATGTCGAGTTCGAATTAGAGAATCTTCTGGCTGACGAGGATGGTCTTAACGACGAAGTCACAATGGGCTTGATCAGAAATCTCAAGATACCCGCTCCAACAACTACTCCACCACCCACTGACAAAGAGGTCCTATTCCCATCCTACTTGATCAACCTCGTCACTTCTGAGATGTGGAATAACGGATTTGTGAAGGAATCAGAGAGATTCCTCGCAAATGTGATGCAATCCATCCAACAGGAGGTGATGCAACATGACGGCGAAGAGGCCATTAACCCCGGCGCCTTCTGGCTCTCCAATGTTCACGAGATGCTCTCCTTTGTGTTCCTGGCCGAGGATTGGTACGAAGCCCAAAAAACCGACAATTACGAATATGATCGTCTTCTCGAAATTGTGAAGCATGATCTGGAGAGCTTGGAATTCAACATCTATCACACATGGATGAAGGTTCTCAAGAAGAAGCTCCAGAAGATGATCATCCCCGCTATTATCGAGTCACAATCCCTGCCCGGATTTGTTACAAATGAAAGCAACCGATTCTTAGGCAAGCTTCTTCAGAGCAACTCGGCTCCCGCCTTCAGCATGGACAATCTCTTAAGCTTACTCAACAACGTTTTCAAGGCCATGAAGGCCTACTACCTTGAGGATTCTATCATCCTCCAAACTGTGACAGAGTTGCTAAAATTGGTGGGAGTTACTGCCTTCAACGATTTGTTGATGCGCCGCAATTTTCTGTCCTGGAAGCGTGGTCTTCAGATCAATTACAATATCACTCGTATTGAAGAGTGGTGCAAAAGCCACGATATGCCCGAAGGAACTTTGCAACTTGAGCATCTCATGGTTAGTACAATTCCATGATCTTGAGCAAGAACCATGTACTAAACTATTCATAGCAAGCAACGAAGCTCCTTCAGTTGAAGAAGGCCACACTCAACGATATCGAGATTATCCAGGATATTTGTTGGATGTAAGTTGCACTACGATTCCGCCATTTGGATTTAACACTAACGTAACTTCAGGCTATCACCGAACCAGATCCAAAAGCTGCTCAACCAATACCTTGTGGCTGATTATGAGCAGCCCATCAATGGTGAAATCATGAAGGCTGTGGCTTCGCGCGTCACAGAGAAGAGTGACGTGCTCCTCCTTACCGCCGTGGATCTGGATGATAGCGGGCCCTATGAAATCGCCGAGCCTCGTGTCATTACTGCCTTGGAGACGTATACACCATCTTGTAAGCTGTTGCATTCAAACTCTTTCATTCTAATTGCTAATACCGTCTAGGGTTGCAAACTCCTCGCCTAAAGCGTCTCGCGGAAATCGTTTCTGCTCAGGCTATAGCGCAACAAGAAAAACTTGATTATCCCATCGAGGAAGGAAATGACAACGACCTCATGGATGGCATGGATGGCGAGCCATTGAACGGTGCATGAGCTAAGCCATCGAATGATGAACGTCTCGGGGAATTCTATCGAACGGTGATCCCAGACCTAATGACCTCTTTCGCTTCTCTTGTACCAATTTCCCACTGCTTTTTTTGGAAGATCTTCCCCTTTTGGCCTTGATTGGGACCTTTTGTATATGGAAATAATGGATCTTCCAGTGTTAGCGTATCATGTCTTATGTGGGATTTGTGCTTTGTGGAACGGCAGCACGAGGGACATTTAATGCGTTGTAGAAAATCATATGCTATTGGCGTTGTTTTGACTTTAGGGAATGCGTCTGTCCAACGAGAGAGAATGTTCGCTGGGTGTTCGGCCGTAGACTTATAATATATATTATTGAGCTATGAACTGTCTAGCCCTCTAATTAAAGAGGACTTTGTTCTTTGTCTTATTTTTAACGTTTAAAAGAGGTTAAATTTCGAAATTTAATTCTTTTTTATTAACGATATATAAATTATAATAAAATAAAAGTATTTATTTCGATTTATAATTATATTAAATTATATATTTAATATTAAAAATA
>QGMK01000022.1:0-65153 GCA_007825345.1 Lachnellula suecica | reverse complement strand
GAGGCGAAGGATAATGTTTCAGGAGCCGTGGGACATTCTCGATCCCTTCGGCTCCTAATTGAGGGGGAAAGTAAGGGCTTATGCTAACGTACCAGCCTTCAGATCCTCATGAAAATCAATCAAGCTCCCCTTTCCCTTCTCGCTGCTTGTATCTTGCAATATCGACTCCAGTTCTTTTTGTTTCTGACCACCGTTTTCCGTCTGTGCTGCTTTCAGATCTGCGGGAAGGGCGATAGGTGCTGCGCTGTCCTTTTGACCGGAGTGAACGAGATCGCTTTTTGCTGCTGGGGCAGGAGCAGGAGCAGGAGCGGAAGCAGGAGCTGGGGCTGCGGCGGGCGCTGCGGTTGAGGGGGAGGTGGTCGAGGCGACGGAGGGGTTGCGTTTGGGGATGGGGTTCTTTTCGTTGGATTGTTGGCCGGGGAGGATGGGGGTAACTGCTAGGATTTGCTTTACTTGCTCTTCGGGTGTTGAACCGTCACTGTTTCCTGTCAGTACTTTCTCCCTTCTTTCAGGAGTTGCACCGACAATACTCACATGTTGGCATTCAGAATCCAGTCCAAATCTTCCTCCCCTTCATCTTCGCCACCAGGACCTCCCCTGACAGGTCTGAACAGTCTTGGCACCCATTCAACCCCATCCTCAGCCCTCTTAGCCGCCTCATCTCGCTGCATATCTTCGATGCTCGTTTTCTCGTCTGTCGCCACCTCGTGATTTCGCTTCTTGACCGCCTGAGCAGTCTTAAGCCATAACTTTTGAGATTCGCGGTCATCCTGCTCCTCGAGCGGCCGTACCGACGGGATCGTATGTTTCGCTCTCGTGGCATCGAACAGCAATTCCTTCTTACCAGTCTATTCCTGCGCATCAGCAAATTGCACAAACATAGTTTTCCAAGGCGAAACTTACCTTCATATCCTTGATGAACATCTCACCCGACCACATCCCAGACAGCTCGTAGAGCACATCTCCCGTCTTTTCGTTTTTGATAGTTCCTCCAATAGCATTGTATGTTCCCCCAAAGTACCCCTTCGTCTTGAACTCCACATCTGCAGACAGCCCCAACTCGGGACACCGCACGAAACTGTGATCCCCCAGCTCATATTTCATCTTGCCAAACAGGATACCGCGGGCGTACATATTCGGCTGCGAGATGATATACCTCTCGCCTTTCGGGCCCTTGCCGTGGTTTAGGAAGCTGAGGAATGCAATGCCCTCCATCATGCTCGCCGCAGAGTTTCCAAGGAACTTGCTGCGCGGCTTCAGCGTGCCGTCGATGCGGATATGGTGCTCGGGCGCCATGTAGAAATAGCTGGATTTGGGCGGGTGGTGCGATGTTTGCTCGCTGATGTAGTAGCCTTTCGTTCCGTCTGGGAAATCCCAATATCCCGTGAACGTCTCCCCCAGAATCGGGTTAAGCGGCTTCTTCACTCCACTATGCTTCTGATCAGTATTCCAGCTTTGAGGTCTAACGGACGAGGGGACGTACGGCGGCTTGATATGCCATCCACTCAAATAGAACTTCACCACCGACACAAACCTTTGCACCGGGTCCTCGAGCTCCGGAATCGGCAGCAGCATCTCGGGGTGCGCCATGAAGCTATAGTCCATCAGCACCATCCCTTCTCCTCTTCTGTTCCTGTGACACCTACTTCGTGATCCGCTCCAACATGCTCCTAGGCTCCAATATAAACGTCGGCAGCACGACGCGGCTGAGATCCGCGCCGGGCCGCAGCTGCGAGATGATGTGCGAGAGAACTATGCCGCTGATCAGCTATGTCGTGGGCGAAGAGAGAAGTGGAGGAGGCCTCACCGTTTCCTTGATCGGGCTCTACAACCGTAGTCTCGTCCTCCGGGCCATCCGACTTGCTGTCGTCCATCGAAGAGCGGGCGCCTGCGAGAGCACATTGCTGTTAGCATTCCCCTTCTCTCTTCCTAAAGACCAAGTCTGGCGCTGTATCCGCTGGATGCATAGGGGCGATAGGCAAAAGAGTGTATACATACTGGCCCCGGAAGCCCGGCGATGCGAGTGCCCCAAACTGACCATGATGCCTGTTCCCTTCTGATCTCCCTTCAATTATGCCTGTTTATCTCCTGGCTGTATATTCGGCGGGCGGTACGGTAGGAGGCGTTGAGAGTGTAGATACGGCGAAGTATTGTAGAGGAGGTGGAGGGCAGTGCTGGACTGACAGATGAGAGACAGGGAAATGACGCAGGCTGCAAAGGCGGTTGGGCTGTGTGCAGGTGGGTTGTGCTTTTTACAAGGATTGCAGGGTAGGGCGTGGTGGGGTGTTGATTTGGCGGGGGGTCGTCATCAGCTGGCGATATTTATCCAGTTGCCTACCCTAGCAGCATCTTATTCAAGTACAAGCACAATATTCCATTTAAAAAAATTCACGCGGCTTCAAACATTGTCTTCTACATTGGGGTTCCTGGTATGCGTTTTTTCATTCTCTTTCTCGGGTTTCTTTGTTACAGCTCAGCACCCACAAATGAGGGGTCGTCCGGGTTCGTCGCGAGTACAGAGAGACAGGGCCTGGCTGTGTTTCTTGGCACGAAGACCTCGACCTGCAGAAGCGTCTTGAACTTTTAGCAAAACGCGTGGAAGAAGTGGATAGAGCGGTGTATCCCCAGCCCCAATAACATGCAGTCGTGGACGCACGTTGTAAGTGTTTTTTTTATCAATTCTTGTGCGACATTGAAGCTTGTGGCCGGCTGCTTGGAAGAGTTTTCACAACATTCATCACGAAACGAGGCTCACCGCATGCATGTTCAACCCTCTCATTATTACAGAGGCCATGAACCGTAACTATTATATAAACATAGACAGAATACACGTGTGATTATGTTTCAACCCTGCCTCCCTCCCATCCATTCATTCTTCCCAGCACCGAATAGCCAACCTGTGCAGCCACCCAAGCCCAAAGGTGTGCCGCCTACCCATGCTATTAAAAAAAAAAGAACCAAAGACCCTGTACTATGTGCAGAAACCTCAGGTGTACCTCCCATACTCCAATACATACAGAGGCGACTCTGCCACGCGCGACTACTTTTGTACTATGCTTGAAGGTAAGAAAATTCGTTGCATGGTTGTGGGAAGAGGATCGATGCTATAGGTGATTCGTAGGAAATGGCACGTCTGTGTCTGCTTTTCATGTCCGTTCGTGGCGATGGTTCTCCATTGATGAAGCTCCGCTATGTCGGCCACCGTCTACGACTTCAGCAGATGCGCCAAGGAAGTCCGGGTTCTCGGTCTGGTTGACCGTTTGGATGCTGTGGTGGTGCACGAAGCCTACACTCGTGGGCCGGTCGTCTCTATAATCGGCCGATAATTTGCCCAGTGCTGAGGAAGGGTTCCGTGAATGGCCCCCTGTGTCGGGCGTCACCATACTAGAGTTTGTGGAGATGGTCGAGTGGCGATTGTGGGAGCTTCTGCGCTCGAAAGGAAGGCGTGAAGAGTCCATCGATGCCTGCGCGCTGTGTTGATGTAGGAACTGGGCTCCTGGTTGGGCGAGATCTACACTCTGAGATTTCCGCCTCGAGCTCTTGCGAGGTACCGTTGGGGACCGGCCGAGTATACCGGGCATTGAAGGTGCGTCCGACATCTTCCCTCGTCTCGAACTTGCTTTCGACGTAGCTTTAGATGGAAATCTGCTGGGTAATTCAATACCACCATCTGGTAACTCAAGGCCCGGGATAGTGGGAGGGATATCAGAAATCCTCGTTATCTGGAACCCCTCATCTTCACTTTGTGAACTCTCATCCTCTGACTCTAGAGGACTGACCAGATTATCATCTTCATGCGTCGACTCGGCCTCCGCCACGGCCTCCGCATGAGCAGCTGCCCGGGACGGTCCAGCATGAAGAGAATCATCATCCGAATCTATGGGACCATTTCTGACTCCTCCTGTTGCAACCGGCACGCCCTCAGGAGGCGTTTCTTGTCCGGGGCGTTTCATTCCTGGAGGCATCCGAGAACTTCGCACAACCTCAAACCCTTTGCCTTTCTCTTTCGTTTTCCCTCCAAAGAGACCCTTAAACCAGCCCGCTGCCGAAGCTGCAGGCCCAGTGGGATCTGCTGGGCCTGTTCTTATCCTACGACTAGGAAGTTGGGCATTGAGCGCCGGGCCACGGACGCCATAATAGAAGTCGACCTCCCGGGTAGTGTAGTCGGCTTGTGATCGTCTCGGTTCAGGACTCCCGTCTACAGCTGGCGCTTGTTGAAGTACAGGAGTTCCTCTCCCAGAGATCGAAGGCCCTTCTTCAGCTTGATCTGGCGTACCAGAGTCATGTTGGCTCCACCTCTGATTGGCCCAATCACCACTGGCCCATGACCCTCTACTTCTCGCACCTGGTGAATTCGCCTCTAACGTCGGTCTTCGCGGCCTAGGTGGCCGGTAATAGTAAGGATGTGCAGCTTCCGCTCCAGCCAACCCAACAATCGGGCCACGGTCCCTACCCAGACCAGACGGAGCTGCTGCGGAGGGTAGGAAAGAGAACGTGCTGGCTTCTCCCGGAGTGGTTGGGGTCATGGTCCCAGTACTTGTAAGCTGCTGTGGTGGTATTGCTCCAAAGGGATCAACGCTAGAATCGAGGCCGGTGCTTTGCCTGTTCAGAAGGATACCTGTACTACCAGCTGATTGACTTCTGAGTCTTCCAGCACCATCCATCATCTCTTCATGGCCATTCAACATGGCAGCACTAGAAAGCTGGCTCTGTCTTGATGCTCCATCACGACGAGGCAGGCGCCGAGACAGTTGCCGCATGCCAAAGACTCTGACCAGGCCTCCTCTAGCTGCACCTCTATCGTCACCTCCGGCTCCAGCCATCCGGGCACCAACCTCAACAATCGTCTGGATAGCATTAAGTAAGAATCCAAAAATTAACACGATAGCGTGCATCAGAAGAATGGCGTATCCAATCCAGCCCTTCGGTCCGTCCGTAACGCCCAGCGAAGGGGCAAATGAGATCATTAGAAATATAGTAGCGAGCCTGAAAGCAGAAAAGAAAGTGTGGTAAGCGTTCATGGAGGTGGGAGAGTGGAAAGGGCGGAACGCGTGAAGCGTTAGAATGAATATGACCTCGCAAATTGCAAGAAGGGCGATTTGTGCAATTCCAGAAGGCTGGACAGCTCCAATCGCAACTCCTCGAATGATGGTAATAAAGACAGGTATGAGAGCAAACGACGCCGCGTTATCAGAATATGTATTGTACAGGGATCCGTAGAGGAGGACCGTTGGCAAATCGTCGAAAAGGTAGGACTTAGGTCTTGTCCTGCCAATGAACCAAAGGAGCCATATGCCAAACACAAGTATCAGGACCAGCATCACAACTGCTAAAGCCACCGTGAACGCGGGTGATGTCCCAGTGGGAGCTACAACCAACTGAAACATGGATAGAGCAACTATCGGCAGTAGGAAGTAGTTGAAAACGATCCGAATAACGTTGCCCATTGAAAAGGGCATATTTTTCGCCCTTAAATCTTCTTCAGCAGTTTTGTTGACATGCCGATATACCCAACGTAGGAGGAACCCAGCTTGAATGAATGCCAATACCGACGCAATGATAACTAGCAGCCAAATGGCCATTCCAGCCCAGACGTCTGACACTCCCTCCATGCCGACCAGTTGTGACAATCTGTCAAGGCCATATTTTCCGTGCGTAACATATATGCCGTCCCTCAGACTGTCTGTTCCGTTTCCCTCACTAACAAAGCTTTGATTGAACATAAGGGCGGACCAGGCAACTTTGCTGACAATGGGTGGGTAAAATCCGGGATAGTTGAGTGTCAGACCACCAGTCAGAGCAATAAATTGGATGTATTGCAGGCAGTCTCCAAAACCAGGAGTAACCAAACGAAGGAGATCTTCATCTCGGCCATAGTTTGTCGTCCACCTGAATGTATCTGAAGTGCCCCACGGACTGAATATCCCCGCAAACGCAGTTGCAAACCCGACGAAAAGGAGGACCACGAGTGGAAGGAACTTGAGAAGACCGCTGAGGGTAGATCCAAGATCTGGAGTTATAGTCGCCGATACACAGCCAACAGAAGTGGCAGCAGGGTCTCCATATTTGATTAAGAGGGTTGCTGTGAAGGATGTGAAAGCGTAACTCCCATAGAAATCGTACGAGATATTGAACGAGGGCAAAAGTTCCAAATCCGTTCTGGTAACTATATCAGTATTGACTTCTAAACTAAGCATGAAGAATCTCGACCTACGGATCAACGTAAAAGCTGGGGGCAAGAGGGCAAGTAGCGTTCACCAAATCCGAGCAGAACTCCGAATCATGATCGTAAGGCTCGTAGGTCAAGACACTGACTTTGTTGGACAGCGTCGTAAACTTGAGAAGTGACGGGTCCGACGCGCCTTCCTCCGGGATATTCAGAATCTTTCCACCTTGATTAGTCTCATTGCTCGCCCAGTAGGAGCTATTTGGCGCAGGAAGAATAGGGATTGCATCCCCCGGGCCGGCTCCCGTCACGTTGCCCCAGACTATGACTTGCAGATTGTGGCTTGGATCCGTGGTGTTGAACACAGCGCTCACGTTCAAGGGAACGAATTGCAGTTGCAGAGGCGTAACGTTCTGGTAGGTCTCTGAAAGGCAGTTTTCGAAGTCGATAAAAGCCGCAGACGCGGGGACGATCCAGGAGCTCGCTATTAGGAGCAGAAGAAGAAGCCCCATATGATGAATAGATCGTATGTGCCGCCACCTGGGGAAGGCCATATCTGCTCTGTAGAATCGACTCGAGGGTTGCGAGCTTTGTTGGCAGAAAGGGGCACGCGCGTCGTTCACAAGCTGTCCACCACACGGGCGTGCCTGCCATGCCTCTCTCTCGTCCGCAGACATTGTTATCCCGATATCTGGACCTCCAATTCCGACATGGTCATCGAGCTGTTCCTGGATAGCCGGATCGTAGGGGTGCGACTGTTCCATGGCATTCGTCAACGGGCCGCCGTAACATCGACGAGGGGTTGGTCGCGGCTCCGCATTCGACGCAGACGTTCAGAATGCCATCGTTGGTGACCCGGCGGTTCTGTAGAGGTGAGAGAGTCGCGGTGTGGACGGCAATGCGGCGAGGGTTCCTTCGATGCAATGCTGCGAGATTGTTGTTCCCGAAACGAGCGAGACTTGGTTATCCGCCCAGAAAAAAAAGCCTCCGCGTCGACACGCCACAAAGTAAGTACGGCCCAAATTAGTACGCGTACAAAGCTTGTGGAAGGTACGGTCGTGGATTACGGTGTTGGCAGATGTTAATGAAGTCAGGAACCTTTGAAGACCAGCGCACGGCCAGAAAGCAAGGCACAGGCAAAATAATAATACGGCATTTATACAGACGGGGGTTCGAGGTCTCGTATTCTCTGCTCGCTTGCCCAGGGTACTTTTTATTGTCTCGCTCGCGGCGCAGTAATTGCGGTTTAATTGTAAGGGGCTCTGGTATAATTACCGTAGCTCTGTTTACATGCATTCACTTGTTATTGCTCCGGTTATTTTCGCGGTACAGCTGTCAACGGCGACTTCTAGTCTCCTGCTTCCAATCGAGTTGTGTCTCCCTGTGACGGGCGATCCGCTGAGCGGGGCAAGCATGATTGGACGATCAATATTTCTAATTTGGGATCTACAAAGCTTGGCCTATGACGGTGACCGGTGCGCGAAGAAGGATCACGTGGCGTGAGACCCTCCGGGCCCTCAGCCTCCAAGGTGCTGCTGTTACTGGCTGTATTGACCCAATGTTTCAACTCGACCTCGTATTTACTTAGTAAGGCAGACACGTCAGTCATCACGAAATAAATGGAACAAAGAATTCATGGAATCATTGCCGTTGGTTGGTTGGTATGAAGCTCGCAGCAAATTTGCTACTTCGTGATTCATGATTGAAAAGCGATGCTATAATCGATTCCAAAGCGCCGTTGGATATCGTCTCTGTAAATGCTGCAATGGTACTCCGCCGATATGCCCCAATTGTACAAGCTACTTTTCGCTTCCGCTGTAAAACACATACCTAAGTAGTCATTATTACCTCCTGACTGAAGCCATTCGTGATCCTATTTTCGTTGGCGCCGGTAATGCTTTCGCAAATCTGTCGAGTTCTGTAAATTGTAAGTATTGAACCCAAGTCAGAAATATTCAGGGCGATGTCCCAGCTACTGTAAGACAACGTGAAGAATTGAATACATACCTGATTCCGTCTCAAAGATTATGGTGATATCGTCGTGTTCTCCTGGGTAATCTGGCATATCCAAGCAGACGAACTCATGGCCGACCGCTTCTTCTCCTTCTCCACGTGCCTTTGGCATTGCGAATTTGGCATCCACAATCCGCAATGTATGCTTGCCACTTCGACTAGAGGTTTCGAAGCTATCGGTCGACTTTAATGCGAAATTCATACAGTCTCCGTGACTGAAATTCTCGAAGAAGGCAACTAGTTGAACAACCTTCTCCCGCTGAACAATTTGCAATCGTGTTGATGCGGCATCCCACTTCTTGTAGATTGGCACAACCATTCGCCGACGCGATATGTTGAACGAAGTTGCCATTCCATCGAAGAGAACAACGAATCCGGTCAAGGCTGCTTGGAACAGATGCAAGTCCTGGAGGGCTGGGAACAAGTAGGTTCTGGTGGACTGAGACTTCTCGACAATTTTCAAAAGATCGGCAAGCTCATAGGGCAATTCCCGAGATACTTGAGACTCGATGACAGATACTGTCATGTCTTCTTGTGGTTGTCGTAGAATCTTCAGCTCTTTCGAGCTCTTGACATCGAGGCGAAGTTTTAGTTCACCAGGCGCGACGTTGATGCGGTCTGTGAGGCTGCCAGTCTTGAAATCGAGAACCACGCGCAAGTGATCCGAGAGAACAGCTTTCGTATCTTGCAGGTCGCCGCTGTACTCGTTGAAAATTCTAAAGTTTTGCCAGTCAAGCATTTTGAGGAAGGCTAAATCTTTCTCGCCAGGAGAGTGACCAACGATAGAGAAAGCCCTCATCAGTGATTCGGCGACAACATCTTCTTGTTCCCCCAGTGCTGTAGCAGTAAGTAGTGTCTGCAAACGGGCTCGCTCGTTTGGATCGTTGAAACTCAAGACCATTCTGTACTTTGATTTATGGTCATCAATCTTCAATTCCATGGCGGGAAGGCCATCTTCTCCGCGGAGAAAGTTGAATTGGATAGGAAGGTTTGGTGGAAGATCTTGGTCAATGCCTCTCAGCGTTTTGGTCTGAGGGCTCGTATTCAAGGCAATTCGGAAGCCTCGATGCATTGTGCGGACTCCAGTCGCAGCTTTGTCAATATAAGTCTTCTCAAACACTCTTATATGGCAGTTCGGTAAGGCTTCTTTTGGGAATCTAGATTCAGGGCGCTGGTCAATATATCTGAAGCTCTTGAGAACAGCCTCAAATATGACTTTTTCGTCGCGATGTTGGACCATGCTTGCGTGAATTTTAGTTTGGTAGTCATAGGTTCCCCAGATCGTTCTATAATCTTGCTCTGAGCAGTGAAGACGTAGAACAAAGCCTCGTGGGAGTCCTATCTTGAGAGAATTAGATTTGGATTGCCATGTAACGTCATCCCATATCGGCCCAAGATTTCTGTCTGCTTGGATGCACATTTTGAGCGACCCGTCTTGACTTGCAATCATAGCTTTTAACTCCCTCTCCTTCACACCGCGAGTCAGAGATACCAAGACAGGGCATCGATAGTGCTGCGATGCAGCCTCTTCCTCCAGAATGCCCTCAACAAACATTCGCCCAAAGCTAAAGTTTTTGTTTGAATCTCCTAGCGGAAATGCATCCGACATGAGGATCGTCAAATTGTGCCGTTGACTTGCGACCAAGGACCGGTTACCCTCGTCACGAACCCAAATCGTATTATCAATACCTTGCGGTAGAGGTGCATCCTCTTGGGGTAGGAGGCCATTGCGCTTCATTGACATGGTCAACTTCCTTAATCCGGATAAGACGCTTTGGCGCGCTTCTAATATGTTGGCGACGTATGGGTCGGAGCTACCCATAGTGGAGCTAAGATCTGACGCACTCTGTGCGACAGATTCTACAATCCAGAGTGATTTGCCAAGGTCGGAATATGATTGCTGACGCACGAATGCGTTGACTTGCTGAGCTTGGGGAGTGGTTGGCCGGTCTCTTGCTGTAGCCTCCAAATTCATCCTCCCTTTCAGAAACCACCACAAAGCCGCACGTACAACTTCTTCCAAGGAACAAGTCGAGATTGGTTTGACAGACTCAGAGGACAGGCGAAATAACGTGTATAGATGTGCAACTCGGCTTGAAAAATCTTGTAATGCTTCATCTCCCAGAGCCATTGCAGCTGACTGCATGGTCGGTGTTCTGGACAAGGTAAAGGGGTTATCTGTACTAGCAGTTGACTGTACTGTTCCTTGCGAGGTTGGTGTTCGGGATGAAAGTAAAGGGCGTTCTGCCAGTGGAGTTGACTGGGGTGCTGTCCCTGTGGTTGATGAGCGTGATAGCTGAATTGGGCTTTCTGTAATGGAATTTGTTGACTTCAGCGAAACCTGAGAGTTTGACGGGTTACGGGATAAGGAACTATCTGAATTAAGAGTCGATTTCTGTGAACTTGCTTGGGCCGGTGGTCCAGGCATAAGCTGTCCGGGCAGGTCAGGTGAAGAAAATATCATGCTGTTCCTTATCGTGTTCAGATGAAGCTCTCTCGCCTCAGGCGAAACTTCGTTGTCAAAAGCGTCAGCGGGCTTTAGGAGGTCGGCGTCTGGTGTCCTGGGGGAAGCTTGTACCAAAGCTCTTCCTTCGCCTCCTCGCATTTCTGCCTTCACCCTGGCTGCAAATGAGGTTGGATCATGCGGGTCTGACTTCTCAATTTCAGCGTTTCCTGGCTTCTCTTCAATAGGCAGGCGAGGGCTCCGATTAGGTTCAGCATATCCCCTCTGTTCTGGTATGGATTCGAAGCCTGTTTGTGTCCGCCGCAGAGGCCCAGGTCGAAAGCCATCTGGGTCATTTGGGGCCTCAGGTGGATTTTGTGTATACCCAGGAGGGCGTTCTTGCAAAGGAGGCTGGCGTGGCGGATGTGACTGTGCTCTTCTCCTCGCTCCTATTTCAGAGACAGGTAAAGTTGCTTCATCGCCTCCCTCTCCTATCATCTCCGGCCGCTCGTTTGTAAATCGAACCGACAATCCTTTTCTGCTACGTCTTGGAGGGTTTGGCCGCTCCCCAACTGGCTTCCTCAGATTTGTAATTTCTGCGGCGGTTGGCCATCTTCGTGCGGTGTTGGTATCGATTCGTGAGAGAGGTGGTGGATTGGATGGGTTGCCCTCTACCGGCATCATATGCAACTTGTCTGAAGGGCCATAGAGGAATGAGTCGACGTCGCCTGCGTTGTTGGTATCCGTTTCCCCCTTCTTCTCCTTGAAGAGCTTCCCCATGAACTTGTTCTTGTACTTGTGGACATTTTCCCTCCCAGAGCTCGCGTGCTCTTCCATATCCGCGCGTTGCACCAACTCGGGCCTGCGAATAGTATCAAATGAGGAGTTGGAGGCGGCGCATAAAGCAGTTCAAACGACGAAAACAGGGCGCGCGTTGGAGGGGTGTTGTCGCGGTGCGAAGGGCGATGGCTCACCGCAGCTCTAATCAACTGGGTCCTTTTATTCACAGGGCGGGCATGACAACTGAAGCAGCATTGAATGGACAGCAATGAGTGTATGACCTACGATTAGACGTCGAGAGCGTCTCCAACATCGAGCCCAGTTATCCAGGGTCAGCGTAAGCAAGGGTCGTGGACACTTTGCCCCCACCATGCGTTTCAACTTTTCTTGGCGCACAAAACAGAGCAGCCAGCGTAAAGTAAAGTTTGAGTTCTTGTCTTTTTGAGTGCATCGTTATGGTTACTTATCTTTTATCTTTTATCTAAGCCTCCACGTGAAGCAGTAGTGAGCCATCTTGCCATGATCTGGCTGTTCTTGATTTTTGCCCTTCGAGTTGAGCATACTGTATGGATAATCGTGTGGACCCCATTTCCATTGTTGCCAGTTTGCATGAGTGGAGGGCAGATGAATAGCCAATGAGAAAGCTTCCGCTGCGGTGTGTTGTGATGTACGAAGTAAGTGAGATAGTTGGAGATAGTTGGAGATAGTACCCGTCTACGAAGGTCTCTTTGTGTCGAATGGCAGCTGGGTGGAGAATGGAGCGCGGGGTATCCGGTCCGCAATAAAGAATTTAGGGCGTGTTCTGGTGGCTCTTTCCTCGCGCTGTGGCACTCGATATGTTGGTACCCTCTGTCATATACAACAAGCCGATTGTTCCACTTCGTCTTGCACAATCAAGCCATCTCTGTATCTTTGTTCTTCGCAGTTTCAGAGACGAGAAGATGTCCAGAAAAGGAAAATAGGACTTATATAATGCATCGGCAATATCTGTTCTTCATGGTTTCAGTCATAGTCATAATAGTATTACTATATTAGACTTCTTTTTGACACCACAGCCACGATGTCAACCTTGTCTTGCTGAAAACTGGAGGGGAAGCTTGTGACAATGGTGCTTCCCCATACTTGTACCCATGCAACGTGATAATGATAATGATCGCCGTTGAAAAAAGTGAGGAAGGACCCTGACCCTTTCCCCAACCTCGCCTAGGCGAACCCCTGTCTGCTGCCAGCCCAGCTGTACTGTATTTTATTCCCTGTTTGCGAGCTGCACGTTCAAATGGAATTTCTGGCATGATTGTTACAGGCCCGAGAAAAGTCAACGGAGTCATCGTCGTCATACGATACGTGAAATGCCATCAAATCCCGCCCGCCTGCTGTGATACTTTTGAAGACAGCCGTCCCTCCGAATAGCTTCTCCTTTTGACAATATTCTCCTTCATTTCTATTGCAATCAATTGCTCTCCTTGCAGATCGAATCCATCTGGCCCAGCCCTGCGCCAGTCAATCTACCGTAGCGCAGTCGTCATCCGTGCAAGCTTGGCCGAGCTGCCACCACCACAGCTGGACAGGGTTCAAGCCCCCGGCGCTCCAGGCCAGGGAACCAGACCAGATCTCACTCCACTCACTCCACTGCCATACTACCTCAATACTTGCTGGCCAATCCGACCGCACATAAACCGTCCCTACGACCAAGCTTCCCTTTCTGTTGCTCGCCCTTCACGACTGCTTCTACATACGCTCTCCTCCTCCTTCAACCCGCTGGCCATTGAATTGACCCGGATTTGCATGTCGACCACCATCAATTGACCTCCGATTAGATAGCTCTCCGCAGCAAGCATGTCTCTGAAATCTTCAGCCGCGGAGCTAAAAGTTCAAGGTGTTGAGGAAGCTGCCCGAGATCCGAACTCCTCAACCACAGCCAACGATGCACAGCGCAAGATCGTCACCGAAAGTCAGAAGGCTGGTGTTGCGGCATTTACTTTTAATCCAGATGCATCTCCTGAGGAGAAGGCTGCCCAGGCCCGAGCAGTAAGGAATTACCATCAGGGTAGCTTCTGCTTATGCTAATTTACTTCCACAGCGTGTGCCAGAAGGTTTCCACCACGAACACAAATCTAAGAGTGTTGCTGTTCCTACAGATATAGACGATGGCAAGCCTGGCGCATACAACCTCCCCTCTCCCACGACTGCTGGAGCTTTGGCACCTACAGCTCCTGCGAAAGACAAAAACGGAAAGCCGTTAACAAATGGGGCAAATGGACACATAGATGCAGAAGATGAGGATAGATGGATTGAACGGACAGGCTGGGCGCCAAGATTTGGTATTGGGTCTTTCAACGAGTCCGCGGAAGGAGAAGAAAGTCTAGCAGACCACCAGACGTGGGTAGAGGGCAAGCTTGAGGATAAATTCTTTGGAGGCGAGTTATATGCTAGTTCACACCACGAGCTATGCTAATGAGAATTTTATAGACTGGTATCATAACACCGGGGTTATCATATTCGCATGTCTAGCCTCATGGTTCGTGGCAACATTAGGAGGAGGCCTCGCCTGGGTCTTCCTGATCATGGCTATATGCGGTACCTACTATCGAACCTCGATCCGCCGAGTAAGACGAAACTTCCGAGACGATGTTCACCGAGAACTTGCCAAAAATAAGCTGGAGACAGAAACAGAGAGCCTGGAGTGGATTAATAGCTTCCTGGTAAAATTCTGGCCAATTTTCCAGCCAGTCTTGGCAGAGACTATCATCAATTCGGTCGATCAGGTTCTCAGTACATCTACACCGGCTTTTTTGGACAGCCTTCGTATGAAGACGTTCACTCTAGGATCTAAGCCCCCGCGAATGGAGCATGTGAAAACCTACCCCAAGGCCGAAGACGATATCGTTCTCATGGACTGGAAATTCAGCTTTACTCCAAATGATCATTCGGATATGACTGCTCGCCAAGTAAAGAACAGGGTCAATCCGAAAGTTGTTCTCGAGATTAGAATCGGAAAAGCCATGATCAGCAAGGGGTTGGATGTAATTGTCGAGGATATGGCATTTTCTGGTTTGATGCGGGTCAAGATCAAGCTTCAGATACCTTTCCCTCACGTCGAGAAGATTGAAATATGCTTTTTAGAGAAACCTGTGAGTCAACTCCTACTCTTCATTCGCTTTTGTCTGGGAAAAATAATGTCTTCGGTGGCCCTTTTCCGGAGCTTGACTCCTCAACTCCCCCAAAATTCTTTGAACATATCATACTAATTTGCCCGAAAACTCACCTAGACAATTGACTATGTCTGTAAACCTCTAGGAGGTGAAACTCTCGGGTTCGATATCAACTTCATCCCTGGTCTAGAGACATTCATTCTGGACCAGATCCATGCCAACATCGGTCCTATCATGTACGCACCGAACGTCTTCCCAATTGAGGTCGCCAAGATGCTTTCCGGATCTGCAGTCGACCAAGCAATCGGTGTCTTGGCAGTTACTCTTCATGGCGCCCAAGGTCTTAAGAATCCTGACAAATTTGCTGGCACTCCTGATCCTTACACTGTCTTGTCGTTCAATAACGGAGCCGCTCTTGCCCAAACTAAGATTATCAAAGAAAACGCAAATCCGAGATGGAATGAAACGAAGTATATCATTGTCACCACATTCAATGACGTTCTGACGTTGCAAACTTTTGATTACAACGAGTATCGTAAAGACAAAGAACTTGGTACTGCTACTTTCCCACTTGAAAGAGTGCAGGAGATCACCGAGCATGAGAATGAGCAACTCGAGGTCGTGGCGAATGGAAAGGCACGTGGAGTTATAACTACCGATATTCGTTTCTTCCCTGTGCTTGAGGGCCAAGACCTTCCAGATGGCAAGAAAGAGCCTCCGCCAGAGTCGAATACCGGTATTGCACGAATCACTATCGAACAAGCTAAAGATTTGGATGGTACCAAGAGTCTTATCGGCCAGCTCAACCCTTACGCCGTTCTACTGCTCAACAATAAGGAGATCCATACTACCAGAAAGCTAAAGCGGACTAACAACCCAATCTGGGACAACGGCTCCAAGGAAGTGCTAATAACTGATCGCAAGACTGCTAAGCTCGGTCTTGTCATCAAGGACGATAGGGATATCTCTGCAGACCCTATTCTCGGCACTTATCAAATCAAACTCGATGATATGCTCGGACTAATGGAAAAGGGACAGGAATGGTACAATCTTGCCAGCGCGAAGACCGGACGGGCGAAGTTAACTCTCCAATGGAAGCCCGTGGCCTTGACTGGTGTTGGCGCTGGAACAGGTGGATATGTCACGCCAATCGGTGTGATGAGATTCCACTTCAAGAATGCCAGAGATCTTCGAAACCTCGAAACTCTTGGTAAATCTGATCCATACGTCAGAGTATTACTCTCCGGTATTGAGAAAGGAAGAACGGTCACATTCCAGAACAACCTCAACCCAGACTTTGACGAAGTTATATATGTACCAGTCCATACCACACGCGAGAAATTGACACTTGAAGTCATGGATCAGGAGTCGATCAATAGCGATCGTACGTTGGGCTCGGTGGAAGTTCATGCTGCGGACTACATCTCGCAAGCTGAAAATGGGGAGTACCTTGTTCACGACGCGAAGAAACCCCAGTATGTATTTCATCTATTTACCCAAACAAGCTCGTACCTTTCAATGCCTCGAAATCTCTGAAACATTGGGCTTCAAACTATTTATGATCGAGCAATACTGACTGCAAATCCTAACAGGGCCGCTACCTTACGCGTTCACGGTAAAGGAACACCTAAGGGTACTCTCAACTACACAGCATCTTTCTATCCCCTCTTGAACGTTGCAGACCCAGAGGACGAGGAGGAAGAAGAAGCAGCGAAGAAGAGATCATCTGAGAGAGGTCGCATTTCTATTGATTCGACCAAGTCGGCAAACGGCAAAGATGCTGTTGTAGCAGCAAACGAAAAGGTTAACGGATCTGCTGAGGTGGATCCTTTGCTCGCGAAAACTCTCGCCGAAGGTGAGAAGGAGCAAAGTGAGACGACAGAGGAGAAGAAACTGCCCAAAATCCGGCTCACACCAGAAGAGCTTGTCAAGTACGAATCGGGTCTTATTATCTTCAAGATTCTGGACGTCGATCTTACTCGTAGTGACGTCCATGTCGAGGTTGTTATCGATGATATGGCATTTCCATCTTATACATCATCAACGGTCCGAAGCAAAAAAGCAAATCTTGATGAGATTGGAGATTGCTTTGTCCGAGAGCTTGACTTCTCAAAGATTACACTACGTATCCGCGACAAGGGTGCGAAGGGTGACGAGAAGAAGGATCATACGATTGCCAAATTGGCCGGTAACACCTTGGATACTCTGAAACAATGCCTGGTAAGTGCAATATGTTATGGAACTTGGCGCGACGCTAACATGCTTTAGAATAATCCCACCATTCTCAAGCTCAAGGATGAAGAGGGTCGGGTCAGTAGTATTAAAGTCAGCCTGAAGTATATTCCTGTCAAAATGACACTCGACCCCAGCGAGAGTATCAATAATATGGGCAAGCTTCGTGTCGACGTTCTTGATGCTTCAGATCTCCCGTCCGCGGATCGAAATGGCTTCAGTGATCCTTACTGCAAGTTTGAACTCAATGGTAAAGACGTCTTCAAGACCAAAGTTCAGAAAAAGACACTACAGCCAGCTTGGAACGAATTTTTCGAGGTCGATATTGCTTCGAGGACAGCTGCCAAATTCAACTGCAAAATCTACGATTGGGACTTTGGCGACAAGGCAGATTTCTTGGGCGCTGCAGAGATAAATCTCGATGTACTCGACCCTTTCAAAGCCCACGAGTACAATCTTGCGCTAGATGGCAAATCGGGATCTGTTAGACTACGACTCCTTTTCCGGCCAGACTATGTTACACGCTCTCGCCAAGGGTCCTCGACATTCTCCGGCACATTTGCCACTCCAGGCAAGATTGTCACTGGTGTCGCAGGCGCCCCTATTAAAGGAGTGGGGTTCGCAGCTCATGGTGTTGGTAAAGGCGCTTCATTCATTAGGCATGGATTCAAGAGCAAGAAGAAGGGCGAGGAAGATACAACAAATGGTGCGGAAATGGAAGCTGAGGATAGTGCCTTTGCTTCCGGTGGTAGTTTTGGTGGTCCAAGACGTGCCAGCGGTCTGGCTCCGGCAATGGGTGAAATCCCCCGGCCAGTCACACCTACAGGATCCTCCCTCGCCCCTCACAGCCGGACAAAGAGCTTCGGGGCCTCCTCCGCGCACAGCACTGCATTCGGTACTCCAAACGCGTCTACCGGAACCGCTGTCTTCACAATCATCTCAGCTTCCGGTTACCCCCCCTCCTCCAACGTCATGGTCTACATCAAGCAACTCGGCTCCAAGACCAAGGTGATCCACAAGACTGAGCACATTAAATCATCCTCTGGCCTCGTAAGCTTCAACGACAAGAAAGACAGCTTCAAGTGCGCCTGCTCCGCCGACACGCAGTTCCAGATCCAAGTCAAAGGCCACAACACCTTCGGCAGCGACGACGACCTGGGAGAAGGACTCTTCTTCGTCGATGAGTCCGGCTCTGGACAAGAAAAGCCCGTTAAAGCCGGCAGCGGCCAGGTCATCATCAAGAGCAACTTCGTCCTCGCCGAGGAGAACGGAAGTACCGAAAGCCCGAAAAGCGGCGGAGGTTTCCGTAGGAGTTTACTCAGCAAGAAGGAAAAGGAGAATGGACGGACGAGTAGGGACATCACTCCTACTCCTAATTGAGCTGGCGTACGGTGGGTAAATATATATTAGTGTTACGTGAGGGATTTGTTGCGATACCACAGCGATTCGTTGTTCTTTTTTTCTTCGACTCTCTTCTTTTTGAGATATCCAGCGAGGCCTGTGCATGGAATACTTTCTTCTCCGTCTTGGTAGAATGGTGGGCAAAATGGCATGGCTTGATTGGAAGTGGAGGGAAGACTGCTAGGGGTGAGATTAATCATTTAATGAAAAAGCTTTCGATACTACCTCTTTATTGTTGCATCGTGCATCTGGTATGTGGCTGAATTTGTTCACGAGGGATCTTTAGAGGAGCGCGGGGAGACAACTGTACCAATGTGGAGGGAGTATCCGATTTTCCAAAACAAAATTACGGGAAAGTGGATTTCCGCAATATACTCGCCATTTGGCTTAGAGATTCGATACTATTCTGGACGTGTATCAGATAGACAGTATGTTCTCACTGGACCCCACAAATACTTTTTCATCCTCTCTTGACCCCCGCCAAACCGACACAAGCAAGAACAAGGGAAAGAAATGAGGCTCGAACAACAAGTAGTCCAAAGAAAGCTTTCAACAATCCAAGTCCCATCTACTGAACAAGGCTCGATAAGCCAGCTCGCTGGATGTTCTCCGTCAAAGTTCCATTCAAAACAATGTTGAAAGGGCCAACTTCAAGCGGACAGAAAGAACCATTACCAGGCAGCTGGTTAGTCTGGAAGTAAGCCCTTATCTTCGCATAACCACAAGTATTTCTCGTCGCGCTGGTAGTGTGCTGCCTAACATTAACCTCAAAAACTCCACTTCGTCACCGAGCTGTACTTACGCCCATCCCGTCAATAGTGAGCATCTGAGCATTTTTATAATTCGGCACTGATGAGATGGAACTATTTCCGTGCGATTAGCTGCAGTAAGTGACGAAAAGTGGAGGGTAGGGTACACACTTCTCAATGGGTGTGACGGGGTCGTAGGTGTTGCTGACGAAGAGCACAGGCGTCGCCGTATCGCCGCCGAAAGGCCCAGTGAATATTTCGCTGGCTTTGATAGACCAGCCTGTGCATCCCAGCTCGCCCTTGATCCACGTCTCCCCAATAATACTTTCGTTCTCAAGGTCTTGGATCAGAGGCCGTATTTCTTCCAGCGTTTTGTTGTATTGCTGGTTGTTCTGGTCAGAGCACATTGTGCCGAGTCTCCATTCCGGGTTTGCGTCGTTGGCTGGGCCCGGGTCGCCAGTGATCGCTTGGACTTGAGACACCCATGGCGCGAGATCTTGTGCTGAGAGGGCGCTTTCGAGGTTTAGGAGGACCTGGGGCAGTAGGGTGAAGTAGGATAATGGCTCGACTACTACCGTCAAAAGTGCGACTTTCAGAGTGAGCAATGCTGCCTCGAGATCCGTAGCGTTCGACCAGTTCTCCGCTTCCGCTTTCCGGGGATCGAGCTGGATGAAGGACGCATTAAAGCGTTCGTAGATGTCTTTTGGGGTAGAGCCGGTATAGTACACACACTCGGACGGGCCTGCCTCGTGGCAGTATATGAAGAAGGCGGCGATGATGCCGTCGATGTGGTAGAGTGCTGCGAAGGTGTTGTTCGTCAAGTATCCCGCGGGGTTGACAACGCCATCTAGAACCACATTTCCCACCCTGTCAGGAAACATGGAAGCGAATGTCTGCCCTAGGAAAGTGCCATAGCTGATCCCGTAATAGTTCAAAAGATGACTGGGTTTGGCGGATCTGTTGCCGTCTGCTGTCTCTGCAAACGCGTCGACTATACTGAGCATATCCCTTGCGTTGGTCGCAGTAGACATGTGTGGACCGGCATCAGTTTCTCCTCCGGCGAGTCTCTCGCATGCCTCTCCTATTTCCTTGCCAGCTTGGATGAAACCGTTGTAGAAAGCATCTGAGAGTCCCGGAACATATCGAGGCTTCAATGTGGTATTTTGATCGTAAGTGATACCGTATGAGCAATTTGCCAGAGGCTCGCTGAGGTACATGCCTCTGGGGTCAAATCCGACGACGTCCCAGTTTGTTCCAATGACGGTCTGGAGGAGTGTACCATTGTAGAGCGCTTCGTCGACACCAGAAGCTCCTGGGCCACCAGGATTCACAAGCACCATGCCCTGGTAAGGTCCCGCGGAGGAGTTGGATTGGGCGGGAACTTTGATCATTGGAACTGAGGCTCGACCGATAGTCGGATTCTGGTAATCAAGTGGTACCTAAATATCGGCTTTAGCTTGCTGTCAGTATCAATGGTGAAGAGGGAAGCTAACATCAAGCTTAGCGCAAGAAAATCCGTCATAGCAAGGGCACCAAGTGAGTGCCTTGGACGGAGATATCTGCTCGAAGGTACAGTTCTCGGAAGAACTGGCGGTTGCAAGGCTCAACAGGCCCAGCAGGGTGAGAACGGTTGGAGGGTCCATGCTAGGATGCTTGTAAAACGAAAGTGAGCTGCCCATGTTGGGAGGCTGGTCAAGAAAATGAGTTAAACACAGACAATTGTGAGTAGTTGATGAGGAGATAGAGCAGACTGACATAGGTATTTATATTTCACACTGCTGAGTCTCGCAAGGTAAATGATAGTTCGCACAGCCTCCGTACGAATACAGCTAAGCAAACCCACTTCGCTCGACGAACGTCAGGGGCATGCATGGTTTCCAAAAGAGAATCTTCATATGGAGATTTTGTGGACTGAACACAGACACGCCGTTCACTCATTTGTTCGTTCCAGCACTTAGAGGACGAGGAAAAAATACGAGAAATTAAATTGCGATCCTTCTCATAAACCAAATCCACACTACAATGCCGCAGCAGCGAAGCCATTTGAAACTGCCACTGGTTATCAGCGAATAGGGCCTCATACCCAAATACAAAAGCAGTGCTGAAGCACGTGAACCCAAGCCAGACTTGGTCAAAGGCCGCTAAACTGACAGGGTCCTTACGAATCGACCAATCACAAGCGGGGCACGGAGATATATCATGCCATTAAAGGCAGAAAACAGTTCGATCTGAGGGACGCAATTCGGAATTACCATGCCAAGATTGTACAGCAGGGTCCGTACGACTCGTTACGAGCGGTCTTCAAAAACAAGGTCCCTACGATACTTGCCTATTTACTGCTAGATCCCTGTGGACTCCAAGGCATATTCTCTCGTCCCGTAGCTAGACCGCGATTCGGCATTGGTTCTGCCTGAGTAAGAAGCCTATTGCCCGAATTGACGTACGAAATAAACCCATAGGAAGTATCTCCTGTAGGAAGTGCAGTCCAAATTGCAACTGGCAATGCTACTAGGAGTAGCGAAGATCCAATATCGAATTGACCTTCGATAGTTATCTGGGATGGATCGACAGATGGCGGAATACTATTCGTGAGCCAGGTCTTCCAGTGTTCAAGGTTTAACTTGCTGGGAGTATCTTGGAGGCGGACCGATATCAAGACTCGGGAATCGGTATCTTTCAGAGCCTCAATTCGCTTGGTCTTCAGTCTTTTACTTTCTCGGATGCTCTCCAGCTTCTGTAGCACAATGCTACTTTTCGTAGGATGCGGGACATGGATCGGTACTTGTCCAATGCTATTTTGAAGCGCATTTCGGTGGATTTTGCCAAATATATGCGATATCGAGCATGGTGAGCCATTGAGGTCTTTCAACTGACGGGCCAGGATTCGGGTGAAGGATGTGTCAAGCATTTCTGAGGCCGTCGAATTCCAATTTGCGGCGGCTAAAAGCTCTGGACCTTCGTCAATAGCCAATTGACTTGCGTAACATCTGTCGAAAATGTAAAGAGTATCAGCCTCCTGGTAATTGACTAAAGAACTTATTCTAGTCCAGTCAAATCTAGGCCCAACAAGACCTTTGGCATTAGCTTGACCCCTATAAATATTCAGTAAGATTCTATGAAGCTAGAAGTTCCAGCGAGCGGTTTCTGAATATCGGCAAAAGAGTCTGTGGGGATTCTTAAACGCGATAACTTTTCGACTTACGCAATTTCGTACCCGGAATTTCCCTTCAAGCTCCCGTGCCCAGAATATACATATATGCATAAGTTTCCTTTGCCGTCCCAGGCGGATTGAAAGTCCCTGATTCTCTGTTGCAGAGAAGAGGCAGCTTGTAGTTTCGTTAGTTCGTGATTGATCACAAAACTTTCGACCGTGAAGCCATAGTGCCTACGAGAACAAAAGTGGCTTAATTAGCTTAAGTCCCCAATTTTGTATGGATGTTATAAGATGCAGGGCCACATACTTCTCGAACGCATCCAACAGCTCTTTCTCCGTCACTTTAACCCCCATGGTATCATTGGCCCAACTGATGGCAAGGACAGCAGCCTTTTGGTATCCTACGGCTTCTGATGGCAATGCTTTCTTGATCTGATAGTAGGCCACTTAGTAAACATCCTCATCCACAATTTTCAAAAGCTTAAAACTCAAGAAACTCCTCTGAGAAAGTGGTTTACTTACTGTTGCTTCAAGATCGGCCGCAAAGTCCTCCAAGTTCCTCTTCCGTGCTTGACGCTCGGTATTCACGAAAGCGTGAGTCGGCTTTGGCCCGGACATTTTCGTGAGTGATAGAAGCCAAAAAATAAGAAGCTTTCGTGCAAATAATGAACTTATGTCGAAAGTAGTCGGAAAGCGAACATTAGCGTCTCGCGCTGAAAATTCATCGCGGATTCTCACTTATTTTTAGATTTTATATATCACGTGTATACATATTTTATCTTTTATACCCCCGGCTTTATTAAGCTCGCAATTGAATTTCTGAATAATATCGAGGTATATATACTATTCTCAGACTAATATATTCCGTCGCTTTTATATATAAATTATATCATTGACTCCTTATAAAGACAAGCAGACAAAAAAATCAGCAAAAGGTAAATGCTAGAGTTGCTCTGCAGCCGTAGCTGTCAATCTTTCGAAATCGCTTGCTGTAGTTCCTTGCTTCCCCGAACAAAGTGCGATCCATCGACCCCTTTTATGGATACCATTCCTCCTCCACCACTAAAGAATCGACAGCATTGAGTTACTGCTGAGATAGAGCTTGGCTAGCAGTATTGTTGGCTGTTTTGATTGAACACGTTCTGCTACGAGCTGGCTGATCATGAAGGCCTAGCCTGTAGAATCTGTCATTGTAGATGGCTTGAACGTCCTTATAAGTTATAGCGGCGCATTGAAGATCCCAATCTTCCTTGCTCGATGCATCGTGAAGTATCAGGCAGCTTCCCAACTAAACACTTCCTCGACCACGTGAATCGCGGCATTGGTTTGCCCTTGCTGAGTATATTTCAACCGACCACCTTTTTCGTCTAGTTCAAGGGTTGGCCGAACCCTCGGCAAGATTTCAAGATCTAGTCTAGTTGTGCAAGACTGCGTTTCTTCTGACGAGCCCTCCTCAATTTCCATGATCCTCTCAGCAGCCTTTGCAATCAGCACACTATTCCAAAGACCCTCTTGACGCGGTGTTGAACGAAGCAGAGCAATAGCCTTGCGCCGGAGTATAGGATCTCGACATTGGATAGCCACGCTGTAAATTGGAATAACGAACCCCAAATCCAAACAATAAGAAGTTGTTTGCCCTCTGAGGGAATTGCCAGGTGAAATGGAAGCGACAATCTTTTCTCCCAGTGCAATCATCTCTTCGAACTGAGTAATGAATTCAGTCCAGTGCGGGCGGCGAGTTGAAGGCAGAAGCCCGAGATGCATTGAGATATATCCACTCAGCACATGGAGTTGTAACACAGCCACGGCGATATCTTCCTTTGGAGTAAAAGAGAGGCTGTTTGACTTGATGAATTCCCTCAGAGCGAGCGAGAACTTCAACGTTAAAGTCTGGAAGCGAACAAGAGTTTCGACCGCTGGAGGATCCTGCACAAGATTGGAGGATGACTGGGCGGCGCTATTATTGAACAGGCAACGGCCATATTGAAACATGTTTTTGGCTTCCTGAATACTAGTGAATGATAAAGGAAGGTCGTCGTATGCTGTCGCAAAGAAGAGGACTTCATAACGTTTTAAATTTTCACCTCCAATCACCTAGTCCAAACACATCAGCCATGGTATAGTGTGAAAGGCAGAGCTTGTGTTACCTACCAATCGAACTTGCGTGCCCAGCCCCGAGAATATGTCAGCAATAACATCTAATAAGACATAAGTGTCCACGTAGCTCTTCGATCCGAGAGCCTGGTGTTGAAGCATTCCATTTCGCTGGTCACAACCGGTTTCCCGGAGTAGCTTCACGCCACTTTGGATATGCGCAGTTGCTGAGATATGATGACCTTGCATATTCTAGACAAGGAAGTCAGCATATACATCTTAACAGCCTTTATGTACAAAAGGGGGAAGATACCTCAAAAAAGGCAAAAAGGATACATGTTATAAGACAAACATCAACCCCGCGTTCCCCACCGCGGGGCCGAGGAACCAGTAGGTCTCTAATGGCGAGGTTGCATTGTTCTAACGCAAATGCCTTGTTGGGATCTATGGTTGCTATTTGGTTCTCAAGAACTTCATGGAGTGAGCCTATTGCGACAATGGCATGGCGAATGGATGATTCATGATATGCCGCCTGAAGCACGAGTCTTTCCCAGAAGTCAGACCCGAAAAAACCAGCTAATTGGGGACAAGTCCGCTCCAGGAAGAAAGCAAACGATCGGTTTGATTGTGGGGAAGCGCGAACTTCAACAGATGGATTCGCTGCGATAGAAACTATGCTGGTACGTGACGAGTGCGGCGGTGGTTGGGGATGAGAGTAGCCATCGCAGTTGCGACCCGTGGATGTGCATTTAAAACAAGCTGGCCATGCTTCATCACACTTCACTCGTCGTACTATATAGTCAGACATTGATCTTGGCCAGAGTTTTGATTCTTACTTCTACACGTGCCGCACCCCGACTTGGTCTTAGGATGATATGCTCGCCTTCTCCTTCCTTTCGCAACCTTGGGCATCTGAAGTTCGAAAGGGTCTTTGGAGTAGTATTTGAGAGAGTTTCAAGGATGCAGCAGAATGCAGCAGAATGCCAATGCAGGTTCGCGATGGGTCGATGCCGAATGTTGAGTTCCATGAGTCTGGATGAACAAACGTAAGATGGTTGAAGGAGACGTAAATAGATTTCAGGGGTAGGGCTCCGCTGTGGCGCGGCTTATTACCTAAGCAAGTAACGCTTCAGTGGAGCGCACTGCAGGATCAGGGAGCACATCGCTAAAATTAGGGCGCCAATAACTGAATTATTAGGCCTGGTAGCCTAGAGGCCGCTGTGGCAGCACTGGCAGCAGTGGCTGTTGGTGAAGGATCTTCCAGCGATGTACAATTTATAATGCTTCGCGCGGAGAACAATTCTTACTAAATCAATGCGTGAGAGCTTCTTTTAGATCAGTTATGATAAGCCACTATATTACAGATAATCAATAGTACTAAGTGAATATCAAATGCCGTAGAACGTTCAAGTATGCCACTCAAGTATTCCAAATCCACCTCTGCAGCTTGGCAATTCAGGGACGTACAGGAGTGGCAGAATCTTGGTCGCTACTTCTTACTTACTACATTAACTTATAAGTCTCACTTGTTGTAAAAATCATAGCTTTCTCGCTGGTAATAAACAAAGCATCTTGTTCTTTGGGCTATCTCAAATGAAATCCGACTTTCAAAATTCACGCCCAAGAGCAAACTCCCGTGGAACTCCCCGAGGAATGGTTTCAAAATCCATATCATATCCCGAGCTTATAGTTTCCATCCTCCTGAGGAAATCCTCCACGCTTTCTTTCTCCGGTGGTTGCTCAATTACCCCGCAACCATCCCAGCTCATGCCTACCAGACTGTAACTCTCAACCGCTACTCTCGTTCTCTCAAATAGCTCCACGCAAGTTCGGTACATTTCGCCGACATTGTACTTATCGTTTTTCCCACTCTTAGACAGCATGCCTAGCAAGCCGAGAAGTGGTTCGATAAGCTTGAGATCTGATTGTGCCAGCGGGTTGGTGGGATTGGTGAGGGTGTGTGTGAGCAGAATGGTTGTGGCTGAGACAAATATGTGGAGAACGGCCCTGATGCTGTCAGTATACACTTTGTGCGAAGGAAATTATTTTTCTGACCAGATACATGCGTAGTTTCTTCGAGGGGTGACATCTAACAGCCTGATGACTTTCCTTGCCTCAGAAGCGTAGGTTATCGGAGCAGACATGAGTGAAAGCTCAACCGGTTCCTCCAACCCTTGAAGCTCCCGGTACCATGGAAGTGTTGGCAAGGAGCCGTATATGGTGGCCAGGGAGCTGAAATACGCCAGCTGGAGGATGACAGGGTGACGACTACGATCTGAAGCTGGCCGATGGAGTGTTGGTCCATTGTAATCTCGTTGAAATTCGAAAGGCACGCTCGCCCTCCAGGCCTGAAGCATGCTTTCGAGCTCTTTCGCTGCTATTACTCGTTCCATAACAGGTTGTTTGGTAGCCCTCACAGAGCATAGGCGTTTGTATATCTGTCCCTGGATTATGGCTAGCCTGACTCGGTAATTGAAGAAATACATGTCATTCGAGCCGTTAGGGCCAACTACAGAATTACAAGTTTCGAAGGGTAATTCTACATCCATATCATCATCGTCTTGAGTTGGTGGTTGGCCCGTCTGTAAGCTGATGTCTTTGTCAAGGGAATAAGCAATCCAGAAGACCCGTTTCTGTTCCTCGTGTTCGGCAGCGCTAATACTAAGGTCGTGGCATTGTCTGTGCAGGCCCATTCTCTGCGCTAGTTTGATTGCTGATGAAGTTAATAGAGAAACCGGACCTTGATTTGGGGTTCCTTGTAGAACCAAAGACATCCCAAGAAGCGCCTGAACCGACGCGAGTGTAGGAGGCATCGTGATAAGCTGGTTGCTAACTGCAAGAGCGTTTTGGAAGTATCCCCAAGCTTCACGGTCTTCTTCTTTGTCTTGATTTGTCGTGCGCCCCAGTTGAAATCGATGTGTAAGCGCCAAAACAACATTCAATGATGCCCACCAACCAGGGTCATTGACATTTGGGGTCAGAGACTCAAAGGTATACATGAAATTGGCCTCGTCAAAAATCGGGTAGGCTGCGTGAAAGCCTTGAAAAGACTTTCTTATGAGATTTAATGCCTTGTCTTTTGGCGGTAGGTCTTTGAACGGTCGTTTGGCCAATGCGTTGTTGGAAGGTGCCGTGATCCATGGCAGACTTCCAAGATGATTGTCAGGGAGTGCAGTGAAGGGCGCTGAAACTGGTCAGCTTGGGTATTTTGTTACGTCTAGACTTGTAATTACTTTTCAGGAACGATACTCCAAAGTCAGGACTTTGGACTGACACTCCAGAAATGTTAAAGGCTGGATCCATTGGATCATCGCTGTGAATATTCTGGGGCAGAAAAGAAGATCCAGCCGGCGACAGCTCTGAAGTTGGTGTCCCCAATCCATTCTTCGACTCCGCATTCGTCTCCACAGCACGCTTCAATTGCTCTTCCATCCATTTCAACTTTCTTTCTAGTTCCTCGATACGTTTGTCCCTAAGTTTACATCAGCACAAACTCAAGCGCATCGCACTTCCCGTCTGCTGTTTGGATCCGCAATACTCACCGAATAGACCGCCTTGGCATTCGCTTTACACTGATGGGCGTGAAATGGCACGCGGTCTTGTATTTGACACATTGCACGCAGACTTCTGAAAGTATTTCGCAGCGAATCTTCTTTTTCCGGCACATATCACATGCCTAGTTTCTGTTTGTGAGTAAGATTTCAGAAATTTAAATAAGTGAACACAAACTCTCGTGATGAGTGAGGTTGATGGCTCATCTTTTGATGAGTCCAAGCGTATGGACTGCGACATCGTTGAAGGTTCAGAAGCGGATATCTGCAGGGATCTGAAGCTTCTTTTACTGTAGTGTTTGGGGTAGAGGAGAGGGTTGGGAAAGACCGTAGGTGTACGGAGTAGCAATCAGGTACAAAGATAGATTTTGGATTTAACCCCGCATTGATTTCAAAGCACTATCAGCTGACTGCGCATGCGCTGAACTCGCTACAGGGGCAAAATTCAGGGGGCGCAGGCGCCCACCCTAACCGCAATCTCTACACAACCACCCCTCATGAAACTCTTGCGCAGCTGAGACTCAAAGATTGCTTCGTGTGGACCCTCGGTATTTTCGATAAGTTCGGACGACCGAAGTGCGAAAATCGTTCATTATGACCCTTTCAGGGATTGTTAGTTTTGCTGTGCCGCGGACTGGTTACTGTAGCTGCATGCCCACTTCGCATTAGTTCAATGACCGACTTGTTTCTCTACTCCGGCACTTCACCTAGTCTTGCTTCCTTATAGCTGGATGGAAGTGCCAAGAATTTTTTTGTCTGTTTGAGCAGAAGCAGAACGGAAATCTCTGATTTTCACTTCACAAGAAGAACACATTGCGCCGTGAAATCCGCCGTAAAATGAATTCATTTATTGGAGAAATAGCAGCTTATAAACTACAAATGATTGATTTAGGGGTTACGCGTGATCCCGGCATACGGTGCAAGTTTTCAACGATTTCTCAGCCCGTATTTCGTCATATTTGGCTGTAGTTTGCATTATGCGCGGTATTTAATAGCTTTCAATTTCGTTCTATTCGCTGTATTATAATCTTGTGATAGCGTCCGTGACATTATTGTCTTGTTGATCTATTACGGCTTTTTCAAAGTGTCAGTAAGCCAAGCTTGGTATATATTCTAACGAAACCGCTGTCTAATTAAAGTTATAAATATTCTAAAATTAACTATTTAAGAAACTAAATGCAAATAAGGTTTAAGAAAAAGCTTCCGAACCTCTATAATTTGTTCCTCGAAGCTCACTGAATCATGTTACTATATTTGTCGGCTGATTTAAAACCTCAAATTGGTGGTTTCAACTATATAAAGAAATTATATGCCTCTCCAGTTTTTTGCGTCTGTATATATTGTTAGTAAAGTCTTAGAACACATATTATAAGCTATTGATTTTCTTGATAGCTCATCAACTCATCTTACGCGTCTCATCATGTGGCGAAACTCTGATCAGACTGGAATCTACCTTGAACAAGACCCCTTTCACAGACACCCCGCTTGACTAAGAAGTCAAACTCGAAGACCTCCAGTACGAACCCGCACTTCGTATGTGAGGAGAGGAGATCTTGTCAAGAGGGATCCAAAGCTCTGACCATGAAAGCATGCAAGCCTTGTTCCTGGCGGATGGCTGCACCTCTCGTGGGACCCCGGCACTTCGCTGATAAATCTCCCCAAGCCCCGTAAAGGAACACCCGCGATCTTCAACACAAGTTGAGATTGATCGGTCTATGATCTGCAAGTGTGGTTGGCGCTATTAATCTCAGAACCAGAAACTCGGGTCGCGCTATCGAAAAGAGGCCCAGCACTCTCCTCCAAGCGAGATTCAATCTGGTTGCGAAACATCACCAATAACATTCCATGGGATCGACAGTCCTGTTGGATAGTTTCCGAAACAGTTCCGTCATTCTGACTAGGAGGTTGCCGAAGAGGAGGTACCAACGCCGCTTGTATATCGTCTGAGGTATTTACGGAACGTTCTACTTAATGCACCGCAACGTCATCCTCGTTGAGAGACTCATGATAGGAGAATCATCAATCGACTCTGTTGTTTATAGGAACAAAATACAGTCTTGACACGGGGATAGATGATTTATAAGAAAGTATTCACTGTTCAATGTAGGCTACCAAGTTAGAATTACTATTGTTACTATTAAACTTCACTCTTAAATGTCAAAGTGACCTTTAAGATTGAGAGGGTGTTTCTGCGCCCTTGACTATATCATATACGAGTCACAAACTGAGAAAACCCCTCTAGTTACTCCAAGAAATGTATATACGAACGTTTCTGCCAAACGCTCGCGTTTGACTCAGGTAGATTACACAGTATTTCACGGCGTGAACTGTGATTGTAAATCGAAGATCTTAGAAGTTAAACAAGATGATCCATGCCCGCATTAAAACTTATTGGTAGCACTGCGTATGAAGGTCCGCTCCGCAAGTGATACACTTGGTGTGGTCCATATGTAGCTAACGGATGTACCTGATAATTGGATGTGGCAGTTGCGATTCAAGAGGAGGATAAAAGGCAGTGCCAGCCCCCATTATTTCCTACCTTCTCATCTCTGCTTTTCCCCCTCTCTTGTTTATTTCCCAGTTGCGGCGGAGTCCCGCCACGCAACGTTCCCCCGCTCGACTCAACTCCTCCCGCCATGAGTCCCGCTCTTTGGGACTCGCTGCTTGCATATCACGTGAAAGCATCCCCAGCAATCAGTGGGCAGCAAGGCCAAGCAACCCCAAATCAGCGTCCCCGAGATCTACAGCCAGGCCGTCTTCTAGTGTCAGATCAAGGTTCTAACTAGCTCAGTCAGCGGAAAAAGTAAGCACGGCTCCCATCCTGATTTCAGATCCCTCTATCATCCCACCGGAACGGAGGTTATGAGTTGTCATCATTTGATAATTCCAGTCAAATCCAAGGCGGAATTCCCCGCTAGGTATCACAACGTTTCATACACAACTACGACCTGGCCGTACGTAAAATATCTCTTCACTCCCGATCGCTGCAATTCTATGGCTATAGCTTTACAAGATTTACGATGCTTATGATGCTTAAGTTTAAGCCGTGTCATCTCCTGAGGATCGACTTCAAGTACCGACGAGAACGGCCCGTGGGACTTGCTCATGGGTCCCTAGAAAGCGGCTTACAGTACACCCCACACTGCCACTCCAAACTTTAACTCGCCACATCAGAAATGGGGGAACAGGAGCCAAAGTGCTCTGGAGCGCTATCATATATCCCTGCGACTCAATCCCGCGCCAATTGATAACGCTTTCGACTTGCGACAATTGTAGGGCTATTATTTGGAATACGAGCAGATCTGCTTTGCGTACTCGAAGGTTAGTGCGCCACGAACAGACCCTGAGCAAGCCACCCATGCCACTAGCTGATTGGCGTGCCGTGCAGTTCGGCCGTGTTTAACCTACACATGCCCGTGTCTCCTTTCACAGGCCATATCACCCTCTTGTGAGCGTCAGAACGCCTGTGCAACGATAAGAGCCCTGGGTGGCACATAACAGATGTACATAAGCAGCATTTGACGACTGAGCCGCTCAGCGGCTCATGTCTGCTCACCGCCTCATTATCTGTTCATCAAGCTGCCTTGCGCCTTCTGACCGACTCGCACTTTGCCTCCTTAGGCAGGAGCACGCTGCATGTACCGTGCACGGGTTGGCTAAACTGCCGTCAACGGTTCCAAGGATTGGTGCGGGAAGCGGAAGCCCTAATCTTCATCTGACGGCTGAGATGACGGGCAGCGGGTGCTGGCGCTATCAACGGGCTCTCCGATGGGCTTGATCGGACACACGGACGAGTAAGCCATAAGCAGAAAGCAGGGTCAGCTCTCGGGTCAGCCCGCCCCCTGTCGGGAGGCAGTTCGAGGCGTTCGGCTCGTACAATCGTCGCTGCACGTTGGCAATCCTACACGGAGCCTGCCTCCGGAAGAAGCTCGGGATCGACGCCTTCTACGACATGGGCCTCGGAATTCCCTCTTTAGGAACTGGAGATGGCGGATTAGGGGTCTCAGTAAGTTGCTACTAGTGGTTGCTAATCCAATCCCATCCCTCCCACCGGCCACTTTATAAGTGCCATCACCGCGTGTTCCTGGCGTGGCCACGACCAGCATGCCTAGCGAAGTCAAGCAATGCCCAGAGAATGGCCAGAGAATGGCCTGCGGATAGCAGCCCCGTTGAGCACTAGAACACGGCTTGGAGCTCAACAGTACTGCGTGTTCCCTGCATTTCTTCAACTGCAGCCAACTGCAGCCACGTTCTGCTTCTGACATATCTAATCGGCAGCGCAGCCCGGTCAGTGACAGCTGCAGGGTGCATACTTTGGCTCCAACCCTATGATATTCCCCGCGCACATCATCGGTGCTTATCAGTCTGCGAGCTCGTTCATACAGTCAGGTTGAGTGGTCTGAAAAACCACCGTTAGCTCGATTGGGGAAGTACAGATTTGTCTGAGAATACGGAAATTCACGTAATATATCTGGTAGGACTAACAGACGCATAATCGAAACCGTTGATTTGGCCGATCTACACAGTCAGAAAGCTAGAAAAATCTGGAAGTCGAGCACAAGTTCAATGTGTTACTCGAAATGTAATCTATTACACAACAATGCTCTGAAAAAGAAGGCTGAAGAACTTCTTTCAGCCGCAGAAGAATACGATCGGCCTCTTGTCAAACCGAAATGTTCCAAAAATACAAGCCCCCTTGCCTGATGGGGACTCGGCTGCACAGTGTGGAGCTAGTAATGCGGAAAAGTGTGGGTAGGATCTAGCTCCGAAGGTCTGCTGAAACCATAGATAGCCTGCAGAATAATGATCTACCCTTTTTTGAGATAGTGCTGAGGAATTGGATTATACCGTGCCTCTCGTACGCATTTTGTATTGCTTATCCTTGTGTTTATCCGGAAGCTGTTTGGCTACTGCAGTAAGCAGCAGACGCCACTACGTACGAGGCATTGTGTAGCTATATAACAAAATCACTTGATTATGCACTCCCAGGTTCCCCTCAAAACCAACAACTGCTCCCAGAAAATCTTAAATTTTACTCGGAGAATTTGAAGCATGCTTGTCAATATTTTGCCAAGACACTCAAGTAACCAGTACCCATAGGCGTGAAGTGTTGCTGGCTAGGAACCAGACAACATTGATTGGGATTGCGATTGAAGCTGCTTCTCTGGCGATTTTCGAAGAATGAATCTTGATACCATGTCGACTATCACCCCACCACAGACAGCGTCTAATACACGCGGAAATTCACCGACAACAATTGTCAATCGAAGATGGACACCACGCCGGCGCGGGGCATGTGGGATGTGCAAGTTGAAGAAAGTTCGCTGTGAGTACTCATACCGACAGCGAAATAAGTCAGTTAATGACTGTGAGAGTTTGTAGGCGATGGAGGTACCCCATGTGTAAATTGTCGTGTATGTAGAATTTCCCAGGCCTGGTTTCCTCAGCTGATGAACCAAACAGAGGCACAACCAAGAATGTCAATACCCTATCTCGACAAAGCGAGCACCAGCCAAAAAAGCTGCAACGGAAACCCATTCAGAGTGCAGACCACAATCTAGTGAGATGGTAAACGTGAACAGCATACCGGCTTATTCGACTGAAACTCAAAATACTGGGCAACTGTCGCCACCATTGACCGCAGCATCAACTGAGAATGGGAGATCATCAATTACAGATAGTCTGAATACGGTGTCGACTATGGACTACGCAGAAGATTCTGCGTGGAATGTAGACATTGATCCAGAAGGGATCCATAGTTTACTACCAACGACAGATATCAGAAACATTCTCGATTTAAGCAGGTTTTCTTGGCCTACGACCGCAACAGATAATGACTACCAATTCGATTTCGACATCCCATTCACGACTGAGCCGACTGAGGGATCCACCGGTGTAAACTCGGTTGCCCTCACCGACGACGGGTCTTCATTTCTCAACCAAACGACTCGGCCTTTTGAGCCGACTGACTCGGGTGACATGGTTAGAATGTTAGATCTTAACGATAAGGTGACGACGAGAAGTTTCTTAGGTAAGAAGAACCTTCTCTCTCAGATGACAGCACGGACACTAACTCCAAATTCAAGATCCTATCCCAAGTGTAAACTTTTCCTTGAAGGCAATATTCTTATGGCAAGATCGAGGGCACGAAAACATGAGCAGCGCCAAACAGAACGAGATATATCGGATATTTGAAAGAATTTCCCCAGTACAGGCTCAGCAATCATCGATAATTCTCAACGATAAGGAGTACCGCAATAGTTACGCTTCCTGGTATTGGAATGATGCCGCACTAATGGAAAACTGCAAAACTGGTAAGTGTACCTATTTTGAAGCTAGATAAATCAAACTTTGCTAACTTCAACAGCCTGCTTCGAGCAGCCATTGGGGTAATTCATCATACTTCCAATTGATCCTGGTCACGACTAACATCTGCAGCGTTCCAAATTTCCTGACGAGGTCGTATTTCGACAGACTTCTGAAAGAAGCTAGAGGCCGGCCACAGGGAAACTCGGTGTTAATATCACTGATTGACTCGGTCATGGCCTTTGGATTTCACGCTTTCCTGAAAACCAGCCGCCGATACGTGTCTTCGCACGACAAGAAAGAGGCCGACTATTATTCTAGAATAGCGTTAAATTCGTACGCCAGCGTTTTGAGCTCTCCCAATACACTATTGAAATTACAGGTAAGCTGCTCCCCTGACTCTGTTTGTTATTGCAATGCTAACATAATCAGACAATTCTAGCAATGGTAACTTAAACTGATCTAACACCTGTCGTATATCTTGCTAATTGATGTTTAGACCACTGTCTCTGAGCAAATTGATGAGAACATCCACTCTGAAATCTTGACCGGTGCGGTAAACTGCGCTCGGACACTCAAACTCGAAAATAGTGACTCGATACGTAATGACTATACGAGTAATGAGGACCGAGAACTTGCCCGAAGAAGTTTGTGGTTTCTGTACTCTATTGAGAATCCTCACTCTCTACGCCGTGGACTTTCACCAGTGAGTTGTCTTTTCGGTTCAACTCTTCGGATGAGATTTCTAACAACAGCAAATAGTCCCTTGACCGCGATTGGATTGATCACGCCCCGCCGCAGGCATGTGATGAGACAGATTGGTTTCCAATTCAGTGCGAGTATGCTCACATCATAAGTTCGGCTGCAAAAATGCTTTACAGCCAAAGTGCCTTACGCCAGTCACTTGTAGAACGAGAGCAGAACCTGGAGATAGCTTTCAAGCTCCTAGAGGACTGGAGAAGTCACCTCCCAAATACGTTGAAGGATATTCACAAGCCCGACATTCAAAGAATCCTGGACGACCAGCACCTCCGCCACATTGCATTATCCATGTTCCGACAGTACCATGAAGCCATTTTCATGATTTACTACCCTTGGACAGGAGCCCACTCGGGTGGCAGAATTTCAGAGGACTGTCGCAGAAGAGGCAAGGAGCTGTGCGTGAACTCTGCACAGGTGGTTCTTGCTACTTCGAACCAAGTCTCATCGCTGGATATACTTGATAGGTAAGATATTGCTTCCCAAGTACCTTCGATCAAGCAACTAACAGCACCACAGCAAATTCCTAGATTTAATATCGGTATCGATTTGCATGACGTTTTTGGACGTGGCGAGCAGCACTGGGGCAGAAAAAAGCATATCATATCTGAGCATGGGTTGTGGAATCTTCGGTAGATTGAATCTAGAAAGTGAAGTTCCGCTGGCCGACGTGTTAGAGCTCACGCGGATTGCACAGCAAATAAAAGGGAGATAGATGCTTCCTTAGATTAGAATTAGACTCAGACTTAGACCTACAAGACGTGGACTTACTCTTAGCTTGTAATTGGGGATAACGTCGTGACGATCGTGAAGCAACCTGGTAGGCAGACACTTGGCGCGTTGGTGTTTTGGCGTTCTTGCCGCAATCGCAGCCAATCAAATTCCAAACCGCAGGGCAGGGGATTTGCCTCAAGTCGGAGCAGGCAAGATCGTCCGCTCCGAGTGGTGAGATGCCCCCCTTGCTTACAGTACACAAGTGCTTACAAAGGAAAGTACTATCCCATGCTGTCCCAAAGCACGTGCTACTGTAGCGTCCCTGCATAAAGCGTGTTATGCCCCGCGTCCCCCTCTTCCTCGAGCTCTTTTCAATAATCCTCCTTAATTCAATCCTCAGACATTCTTCATAACCTCCTCATAAATCTACAATCATGCCCGGAACATCCCCAGTCATTCTCATCATTGGCGCAGGTGCCAACATCGGTGCCGGTGTCGCTCGCTCGTTTGCTACGAAAGGTTACAAAGTCGCCCTTGTAGCTAGAAAGCTGAAGGAATCCGAGAGCACCGCGGACCAACTCAACATCTCTACCGACTTGTCGGACCCAAGCAATGTCGCAGGCATATTTGCAAAGGTCAAGGCATCGCTCGGCCTCCCGAGCGTTGTCGTTTACAACGGTACGTTTGAAGCCTCACCTCTTTTAAATATTTAACCACTCTAACAATTTTGAAGCCAGCTCAGTTACCCCAAATCCTCCAAATGATCCCCTCGCGGTTTCTGTCGCCGACCTCACTCGCGATCTGAATGTCACCGCAACTAGCGCCTACGTCGCAGCCCAACAAGCTCTCGCCGCCTTCAAGGAACTCCCCGCTACTGCCTCAAAGACATTTATCTACACTGGAAACATTATGGATGAGCCCATGATCATTGGTCCGTTGTTGGACTTGGGTGTTGGCAAGTCGGCAGCTGCAACTTTCGTTCAATTCGCTGCCAATGCTTATAAGGACCAAGGAATCAAGTAAGCATTCCCACTCCAGTTTTGGCGATGAAAAAAGTTGACCATTTTCTAGATTCTACTACGGTGATGAGCGAAAGGCAGATGGCTCGGCTATTTTCAAGGTCAACGGAGAGGCACACGGGAAGTTCTACTTGGAGCTCGCCGAGGGCAAGTCACAGGGACCTTGGAAGCAAACCTTTGTCAATGGTGCCAGTGGCGCGAAGTATGAGAAGTTCGCAGCAAGCTCTTGATTGCGCAGTCTGGCCTGGGAGTGGTTACTCGTAGGATTGGTATGGGCGTTCGGTAGTGATCAATATTATGACTTTCACGACAATTTGAGTGCCGTGCTCAAGTCCCGTGCTTGATTCACCGACAAACACTCGTATTGACTCAGATTCTGGTCGCTGAGTTTTGCACCATCTGGCTACCCCGCCAATTTTCTTTACTGTATTTCCTTATCTTCGGGCAAGGGCCTCCTTGTCTACCAGTCCGTAATCTACTACAAGCTTTTCTTAGACTCAAAAGTCAGACACAAGCTTTCTTAGACCGTCAGGGACTTGAGACTCAGAGAAACGCATTTTCATTAATCACCAAGTAGTAACTCAAATGGTCTTGTTCTTGGCTAGTTGTTTTCTGGAACACCTGGAGGATGGTCTAGCGATAGTCCCTCTCTATGCAATTTGCCTGCAAGATCTCTGGCACTGCTGAATTTCACAATTCGTCCTGACCAGCCAATTAAATTCCAGAGGCGTGTGTTTCTTCAACAAATGGAGCCTCAAAATGTCAAATCGATGCAGAAGTTTTTTTTCTTGGCGACAATTAAGACTCCAAGAGGAAGTAAATAGAGGGGCAAGGTCTGGCTGTTTCGCAAATTCTGAACGTATTAGGCAGGACGGCCTGATCAGAGTCGAGTAGTTCGATCTCTGTTTGAATTTATTATTGTTGAGATCGAGTTACTAATAACATCTCTGTTCGGACTGTCTGTCGACGAAATCGACGCAGTGCTTCGATCTTTGTGCGAACTTTCTATCGACGAGATCGAACCACTTTATCTAAATCCTCCTGCCTAAATCGTTCGTATCAAACTCTAGGTTCGGATTCTTAAAAAAAAGGTTGCATTTCTCTGGATAACAGCCTCCGGGATGGTTTTACTGAAAGTGAAAGATAGCTCGGTTGTCCGGTCCTATACTTATAATGATTCATCATTATGTATCCTCGTATCTATTGCAAGGACTACGGATTAATACTTCCCGAATCTGTACAAGAGGTTTTTCGATGGTATGCATATTACCGAAATCCGTGCTCGGAACCGCTGTTGAACCCCACGCGAGGCTGTTCGGTATCCGGATGTGGGGACGTCTCATTTTACCGGAATTTTATTATGCTTACTTTGAATGTTGCTTTTTCAGAGCTGAAAAGCGTGTGGCAATTATTAGTCACGAATTTCATGCAAGCTGACTGGTTAAAAGTGCTAGCCTTGCGTGGAATGATATTCTGTCAGCTATTCTCGGTAAACCGTACAACTTGCATGACCTAAAAATCAGAGGGATTCAGTGAAACGATCTTCGGGTTTCTGGATGTTGGCAGGAATCTCAGTAGCTAGCCTGGTTGCATTCCTAGGTGGGTAATGGAAGAGTTACGCATGTAGCAGGAACAGCGTAGCCGACCTCCGGCCAACCCCATTCGAACTCTAAGTATAAATCATTCTGAGAAAAGGACATATTAGCCAGCATCCCAGTGTCAATTCTCGAATTCGACATTGTTCTCAACTCAATCAAAACTAAGAGTACATTACATACATTTATCAATTATTTCAAAAATCGAAACAACATCATGTCTGTCCCAGCTGAATGCGAGGTGCTTGTCATCGGTGGTGGCCCAGGAGGCTCTTACACTGCCGCAGCCCTTGCACGTGAGGGAGTCAGCACTGTTATACTTGAGGCAGATATCTTCCCAAGATACCACGTCGGCGAGTCTCAGCTCGCATCTCTTCGTCCTTTCCTGAAGTTCATCGATGCGGACGCCAAGTTCAGAAACCACGGTTTCACCAAGAAGGTGAGCTCTTCTGATTTTGAGATGACATATGAATCGTTCTAATAAATTTGTCAAATAGATTGGTGCTGCTTTCAAGCTTAACCACAACAAGCGTGAGGGATGGACCGACTACATCGCTGCAGGAGGACCTGAAGCCTACACATGGAACGTCATTCGCTCCGAGTCGGACGAGCTGATGTTCAGACACGCTGGAGAACAGGGTGCCAAGATCTTTGACGGCGTCAAGGTCACCGGAATTGATTTCGTTCCCTCTGAGAAGGCTGAGGAGAACGCCCCAGTAGACCCAGAGGTCGCAGACCCTGGACGCCCAGTCTCTGCCAGCTGGTCCAAGAAAGATGGCACCACTGGTTCCATCAAGTTCAAGTACATTGTTGATGCAAGTGGACGCGCAGGTATCGTTTCCACAAAGTACTTGAAGAACCGAAAGTACAACCAGGGCTTGAAGAACGTTGCAAGCTGGGGTTACTGGAGAAACTCTGGCAAATATGGCGCTGGCGGTCCCCGTGACAACCAGCCATACTTCGAGGCTCTCACCGGTATGCTACCTTGATTTTATGCGGTTTGAATATGGCTGATACATTTATTCAGATGCAAGCGGTTGGTGTTGGTGTATCCCTCTTCACGACGGCACCATGTCCGTCGGAGTTGTTATGCGACAGGACCTTTCCACCTCCAAGAAGAAGGCTATGGGATCTCCTTCCGGTGTTGAGTTCTACAAGGAGTCTCTCAAGCTTGCACCCAACTGCTTGGAGATCCTTGGCAAAGATGCCAACCTCTCCACTGAGATCCACTACGCTTCAGATTGGTCTTACAGTGCCGCCTCGTACGCTAGCCCGTACGTCCGCATTGTTGGAGATGCTGGGTGCTTCATTGACCCTTACTTCTCTTCTGGTGTCCATCTTGCTCTTGCCAGTGGTCTGTCCGCCGCCATGACCATCTGCGCTGCCCGAAAGGGTGATTGCGAGGAGTACACTGCTGCCAAGTGGCACTCAATTAAGGTCGCAGAAGGATACACCCGTTTCTTGCTTGTGGTCATGAGTGCCATGAAGCAAATCAGAGGACAGGATGAGCCCGTTCTCAGTGATTGGGATGACGACGGATTTGATGTTGCTTTCGACTCTTTCAGACCCAGTATGACTCCTCTTACTCCAAACCCGTTGGAATCCAAATTACTTACACCGTTCTAGTTATCCAAGGAACCGCCGATGCCGATGTTGGTGGCAAGCTCACCCAATCCGAGGTTACCAGGACCGTCGACTTCTGTCTCAAGGCATTCGAGCAAACCAAGCCCGAAGAGACCGATGCCGTTCTCAAGAAGTTGGAGGCGATCAACGGTGATGGTAACGTCGCTGCCGCTCCCAAGGAGGACTTGGAGAAGTTCACCGAAGATGAGCTCCGCATCTTGAACCACATCCGTGCGAGACAAATGTTGAGAATGGAGGACACCTTCAACATCGACAACTTCGGAAAGGATGCCATCGATGGTTTCGCACCAAACTTGAAGAGGGGATCTCTGGGTCTTGTCCCTCAAACCGAGAACGGCAGAGATAAGCTGAAGGCTCCTGTTGTTAACTTGTTGAGACTGGTTGATGACGAGCCTACCATGGCTGCCGCTGTCGAGACCATGTAAAAGGCTTTGGAGCTGTATTAGATTGTTATGCACAGATTGTTATGCACTTTAGACAATAGGAACGCTGCAAAATAGACTCAGTACAAAAACTCTCCACTTTCAACAAGTCTTAAATTAGTACATAAACCTGGGACTTTCAACAAGTGCTCAAACAATGTTACAACAGCTGTCATAATATTCATCCATCACCATTGCATATGAAAGTCAGTGTTCACCCCGTCCACGCATTCATTGTATGGCTGAAAATTTTCCTGGCCACCGTATTGCGGGGTTGAACTCCCTAATCTCCTGAGTTCGGTTGCATGGTGGGGTATTGGTATGGAAACTCGCTAAATTTTCAGGGTCTTTTAGTGAGACCACGGCTGATTCTTTAGGCTCTGTCCGCTAAATAAGGCGGCTGGAGTGATTTCCGCCATAATAAGTCCTTCAGCTCGCCTTGAGTAAACTTCACCGTCTTCGCTTTTGGGATTTGAAATTGAGAGTAGAATAAGGACTTTAAATTTCGACTGGTGTAAATTTAAATTAAGTTCAAATCAGGTAGTGATTGTGCAAAACACTCATCTCAGGATATCCACTACTGTTTGTGACGTTTGCGAATGGGCTAGTAACTTCAAGCCTTTCAAGGCACATACTAGCACTTACAACAGACAACCCTATATCGGTGATAGGGATTAAATCCAATGGGGGATGGTCGGCAGCTATTTTGAGACCCGGAAATGCAGTGAAAGCTCAAGCCCGAAATCCGAAATAACCGACCGCAGCTGATGAAGTCGAACTAGCCTGTACTCTCATGACTTTGAACGTAGTAAATTTGCTTAAATCACCTCATTGATTTTCTCTATACTTTTATTCTAGTTTACGGGTACCAACCAGTCATATTCAAGCTATAATCCCAACGGGAATCCATCAAAATGGCCCAAAAGTTCGAGTTCATGTTCGTCTTCCTAGACACTCCGGGTAATGCGGACGGCCGCCAAGTCCACCACGAGTAAGTGAGAACAGAATATGAAAGTGAGATCATTAGAACTGATGTAAAGATAGGCCACATGAAGATTGGATCAAGATGCTTTTCAAGGAAGGTGATGACTTCTGGCTTGCTGGAGGTAAATATCACAACCCTGCCGAAACCCAGGAGTATGCCATGGAAAATACTGATCCTTCTCAACAACAGGTCCCAGATATGCAGACCACGTAGCAGGGCAGCCTCTCAAAGTGATTGGCAGCTGGGTGTTAGGACAGGCACCTACTAAACAAGACGCCATTGACAAGCTTATGCAAGACCCGTACTCGATAGAAAAAGTTTGGGACTGGAACACCGTGCATATCTTTAATGTAAAAAGCGGTCTTAGGTTGCCTTTGGCCAAGCCGAAGTTCCCTTGAGCAAGAATATCAAATCATAAAGTTCTTTGTACCTCAAGTACCAGCATGCTGCGATTGATACCTGATTTTCGATCATGACTGAACAAATAGTGAGCAATAGCAGTATGCGCTCAGCCATCCAACAAGAAAGTAGATACGCGCCGAAGGGAAGATCGTAAACGTGTAAGAGAATCTTCTCTACTTGGACTGTAGAAAGCAGGCTTGATAGAGTTCTCAGGCGTCTCTGGTAGTGTGGCTAGACCCCTCCACCACATGCCTAATAATGTTGGAGTATTCATCAATATGCTGTTTTCAATACATCTTGAAAGAAAAGGAAGAATAGAATGATTTATTTTGACATGTTTCAACGTTATATTAGCTATTATAGTTGGCTCCGAGGTACGAGTAGTGAGGTGGAAAAAAAAACTCGATGCTTCACCACGTGAAAGATCACTTACCTACTTCACCGTCAATACCTCAACGGATGCTCTGAAGTATGAACAGTCTTGCACAAAACTATTCAAGTGGCAGCAAGTATGTTTTTACACATATGTTCGAGTTGTTATGATGCCCTATCGAAGAAGGGATGAGCCGGGGCCTGGTATCTGCCCACTTCCCTGTCAAGATATCTCAGCCTTCTGCCTGTATCCCTTTTGGGGACTCTCTCAAGATGCCTAATTCAACTAGTTACAGTACTCAAGGACATTTTTGCTTACTTGATCAAAGCCACCCGTTCGCTGAGGCACTATTAGAGGGTATGGCCGGGCTCACACGGCGTAATAGGGGTGATTTCATATCATTTTCGTTTTTTTCTGGGCAAAATCTCTGATTGCAGACCGCTAACCCTTTACAACAGCCGGTCCTTGGAAATTGAATCTTACTCAAACTGTTCCTTATTTCATCTTGAGTTTAATTTATAACATGAATCAGTCAACTTGCTCGCTCGGTCTTCTCCAACACAGCCGTTTCGAAATACTTCCGGATCGGCAGCTTCTTCCTACCATAAATACGACGATAAGTCTCGAGAAATACCATGAGTCAGGGTGTTCCTTTACTTGATACTCAGAGCCTTTGCGAAGATTATCGTGCGTAGCGAAGAGGTGTGCCGTTTCCATGTGCGAGCTTGTCGTTTTCTTCTCTACCTCGAGGCGTATACGGTTGTACGCGCTTCGTTTGTATCTACATTATGTCTTTACTCAAACCATGATTATATACAGTCCTTTACATTCCCTTCATCCATATTACTTTCAATTATTGTAACAAAATATCTTTCTCGGCAGCAGCCAGCGTTCGCGGCGAACGGCACCTCGATCCAGTCTATTACGTTCCGACAATTGTACCTTATAATTGATAGTAACTAGCTGACTTTCGATAGTTGTCACTTGAACTGCTTTGAAGAGATTTTCTTGCATTCATACAGCAATTTCGTTGATCGAAAATGCTCTGCTCATTTTAGTGTTCTACCCCCGAAGGTTTAGCGATTGATACGCTGGAGCTTTAGGGCCTACGCCCGAAGTCAAGCCCTGAGACAGGCAAGAACCGGATTTTCAGTGGAGACCTTTGCTATCTATCATCTACCGCCACATCCTTGATCCCTTCAAAATTGTCTTTCGATCGCATCCATCGCTCCATGGCGACACCTAGCGCTCTGGAACCATAAACTGCATACATGGTAACCAGCTGCCAACAGCTTCTGTGACAAGATCCGTGAGCTGGTCTGATACTCCTCGTACGTCGAGTCAGGTCAAGGTGCTACCCAAGGCGAAGTTTTCGGTTGTCAGTACTTTTGTCAACCTCATGTACCGGATCCGGAGCCTATTGATCGATGTTTACTGTAGCAGAGCCGAATATGACTACTCCAGCTGTCATCAATGGGCTGTTTCAGCCCCCAGACCCGAGATCCTTCTGTTCCTACGAGCCGGGCCGGGCCACCCGGGTAGCCGGCAAGCATGGTAAGCATACATTGACAAAAAGCCGATTAGTATCAAGAATTGAGAAATCCCGAAGGATCTCCAGCTTCGAATCTTTGGAAGCGGGTTTCATGGCTATTTTTGGCTTTTCCAACAAATGTTGGTACGATTCTCGGAATACTAAGAGCCACCCGAAAGCGAGTTGGCCGGGTCAGCCTACGCACTTATCGATGACAGTGGCCTGAGCTTTTAATCAATAAAACAAAATTCTTACACTAAAGTATCTGGATCTTTAGGTGAAGGACCAAATTCAACTGTCGCAGCCAAAACTTCGGTATACTTGCGTGGTAACCAGCATTTCCAACATCTAACTCGGGCTTACCCAATCTTTCTTCTACACGTCCGTCGCCAGGAAAAGAAACAACACTATGCATGTAAGCAAGCTGTCCCATTCTATTAATCTTTCTTTCCTAACTTTGCCATCTAGGTAGTTATTGTAGGGGCCGGCCCTACTGGCTTTGTGTTGAGCTTGGTGCTTGCTCGAGCAGGAATAGAAGTGACACTGTTAGATAAAGAGTCTTCTATAGACCTTCGACCTCGCGCAGCCCATCTTGCACCCGCTGGAATTCGAGTCTTGAAGCGCGCCGGAATCTTGGATGATGTGCGACGTGCTGGCTTCACTCCCGATAACTTCACCTGGCGAAAGCGTGGCGGTGAACCTATCGTTTCATATAAAGACATTGGGCAAAAAGAGAACCCTGAACATTGGACAGTGTTGCCCTTGAACTTGTTGGGTCCCATAATGCTCTCCCATGCCGAAAAGAATAGCAATATCTCCGTCAAATTTGGTCATCGCGTAATTAGCACCGGTCAGGACGGGACTGCGGCATGGGCTGTCATCCAGGCAAACGATGGCACCGAGAAGAAAGTAGTTGCAGACTTCCTCGTTGGCTGTGATGGGGGAACTAGCCAAGTGAGAAAGTCCATTTTTGGGCCGAGAAACTTTCCGGGCAAAACGTGGGATGTTCAACTTGTGGCAACAAACGTAAGGGGAACTTGACCATTTGGATCCCCTGCTGATTATTTTCAGATTCGCTACCCTTTCGAAAAATACGGTTATGACGATATGAACACCATCGTCCACCCCGACGATGCTCACGTTGCCGCTCGAATCACCAAGGACGGCTTATGGCGCGTTTCATACAACGAAGACACCAAGTTGACACACGAAGAGGTAGTGAAGAACTGCCCTGTGAAGTTTGAGCGAATGCTTCCCGGAAACCCTAAACCTGGAGAGTATACTTTGGTCGATATCAACCCTTACAAGCAGCATCAAAGATGCGTCGAGAAGATGAGAGTCGGTCGTATCTGTGTGGCAGCTGACGCAGCTCATCTCTGTAACCCTTGGGGTGGTTTGGGTCTGACGGGAGGCTTTGCCGATATTGCTGGCCTGGCTGAGTGTCTGGAGGGAATTCACAGTGGACAGGCAGACCACAGTATCTTGGATAAATGGGATGAAGTGAGAAGGGACATCTACCAGTCCTACATCAATCCCATTTCGACTGCCAACTTCATCCGGGTTGCACAATTGGATCTGGATAGGGCGTTGGAGGATCCGTTTTTCTCTATGGTCCTCAAGTCGAACACTGACCCTGAGGTTAAGAAGAAATTAGATGAGGTATGTACTCCGCTTGCTCTTGTTACTGGTCTGGTATTGACTTCTAGCAGAGTGTTTACGCTGTCTGTCATGACTTCACTCAATATTACAAGGCTAAAGCCTAGGCGTTACCTCTTCCTCGGTCAGACTGAATAGTCTTTTAGTATGAAATTTATTCATCATTAAATTTTTTGCCTTTATGCGTTCGCCCAGTGAAATCCATCTAGGGGACGACTTTAGAGACTTCATCGTGAAACGACCCGCTGCCATGTGCGATGAAATAACCATAGTAGAGAGATATTATTATTGTTGAAAGAATAACAATTAATAATCCTGGTCAAGCATCATCGTTTTTCACTAAAAAATCCTTCTTCAGCGCAATCTGCGATTTTCATTGCGACTCTTTGACTAGCCAAGCCCACCCAAATCTGTCGATATGTTTCTTTCACCTCGAAACCTTCCCCCTCAGGCATACTCAGTCCATGGCACTCCAGAGACCTGGCTAGTTACGTCCAAAAAAAACCGCTAAAGCTTTCTCACTTCACTGACAACACTAAAAGTGTCTTGTTACTCGTCCATGTTATGCTTGGAGGGAGATATCCTCCGAAGGCTCCAATATATTTAAGCAAAAAGAACTACCCTCTGCTGGGCTCGACTTCGACACCGCATAACGCCTGGGTCAATACCTCGATGGCTAATGTCTAAGAAAAGAACGAAAATTAACAAGTTGCGAAGGTGAGTTGAAACTGGTGGGCGGAGGCAATCCTCCCAGAGATGCCGAAGTTTATGGGCACCTTCATACCACTGATCACTGGAAGCACATTCTAGTAGCAGAAGCCTAGTAAATAAAGTCTAATTCAATCTAACACAAAACTCCTGTCTAGCATGTGACAACGCGATGAACGTTCCTCGCCGGGACTTCGTTCTCAAATTTCGTTACACGGCCGTATCCTCGTGACTTGCCTGGCACACTTAAATAAGCCGCTCTATGTACGAGAAATACAACATAAAAGAGTATTTCTAAGGGATTATTCTCTGACTAAGAGTAGTCATTGAACCCACGGCCCCTTTCCGATTCCAATCTTTCTCATCTACTTGTCTATACCGAGACCACGACGAAGCAAGCCCGCCATCTTTTTTACCTGTAGCAACAAGTTAGTATTTGTGAATCGAGTCATTTTGTGGGATAGGAAGAGCTTACAGTTGGTTCTCTAATCATTGTGAAATGATTGCCTTCAGTGTTAACGGCGGTGATGTTCTCCTCTCCCACCAGCTTGCCCCATCCGTTCGATCCAAAATCAACTCTGTTATCAAGCAAAAATGCTATGCTCTTCGCCTCATCAGCAGACCTGGGCATTTTCTGGTCCTCGGGGTTCTTGCACAACCCATCTCGAGCCCAGATGACAAAAGTCTTGGGTGCCTTGCGAGCGTCCATCGCCTGCGGGTTGTACGCTGTGAGGTTAGCAACCGAGGCCTCAAAATGAGGGATCAGCCACTCCGGAGTTCGTCCGGAGTTCTGGCTACCGAGCAGTCCCATGGAGTCGACGAAATGAAGGAGCGAAGATGGGAGGGGCTCCAGTTTGATGGGGCATGGGGAGTCGATCAGGATAAGACGATCCACCTTTTCGCCCATCTCGATCAATTTGCACGCAACTTGGTATGCAAGCACGCCACCTGCAGACCATCCTCCGAATGTGTAAGGGCCACGAGGTTGTCGTCTCTTGATTTCAGTGAGATATTGCGCCGCAACACCCTCGATGCCGTTTGTGTAGTCCGCGGGGGTCTTCATGAAGGGGCAGTTCAACCCATAGACGCATACACCAGGTGCGATGGTGGGAAACAGGGCGTACGAGGTTGCTGAGCCAGAGCCGTCAGGGAATAAGAATAGAATCTTCTTCGCCTTCTTGGGATTTCCCTGCAGCAAAATAGATGTCGCCGGAGGGTTGGCCTTCTCGTTCCTGGGTTTCACTTCACTTGCGGCAGGACTTTGCTCTTGCGTGGCGTGTCCGTTGGTACCGTTTGTCGTGGCACTTCCGTTTGGCATAGCATTCCCATTTGGCGCCGCACTCTCATTCAACGTCTTACCCATCAAAGTGGCAACAGCAGCTTTTGCTTCGCCGATGGTAGGGTAATCCGTGAACAAAGACACAGGTACATCAAGATCGAGCTCCTCACGTATCCGTCCAGTGATCGAGAGCGACATGAGAGAGTCAACGCCAATATCAGAAAACTCGGCATCATCAGCAAGATCTGATGGATCCTCTCCCAACTCATCAGCAATGATGCTCACAATCTGGGCAATTGCAGATGCTGCATCGCCTTGACTAGAATGGGCCATTGGCGCACTCGGAGCCTCCTGAACAGGCGCCCTTGTAGGCTCCTGTACTGAGGCGATGGCCTCTTGGACTGGTGCCTGCGGAGCCTGCGACGGACCCTTCAAGGCCAGAATCGCAGCTTTCGCTTCTCCAATCGTAGGGTGGTCTGTAAATAGGGACACCGGAACATCCATATCGAGCTCTTCGCGAATACGTCCCGTAATGGAGAGCGACATAAGCGAATCAACACCTATGTCGGTAAACTCAGCTGCGTCTGTGAGTTCTGATGGTTCCATCCCCAACTCTGCGGCAATGATGCTCACAAACTCCTTGACGGCAGCATTCCCACCAGTACCATTCACCATAGGAGTAGGAACAGATGCAGCGGAGGTATTGGTGATTGTCTTAGGAATTGCAACGTTGTCTGTTTTGGCTGCCGGTGAGAATTTGTAGCCGTTGGCGGGAGGAAGAAGCTTGTTCAGAACAGCGCGTGGAATAGCTTGGAATTTCACGCCCGTAATAAGAGCGACCATGTCTTCTTTGTCGAATACATAAACGTCTCCAACCATGGTGTGTTTGGTGTCTGCTTGCATTCTGACATAGTTGCTGTATGTCTTCTTTGCTTCCAGAGGACGAGCAATTCGGCAAGACTCCCAGCCGTGAGAGATATACACCGTTTTCTTTGAATCAACAGCGTCGGAACCATTGAGAACGAATCCAGAGATATGTGCAATGTTGTCGATCCAGTAGGGATTCACTTCAAACTCGCCGTCTTTGTCGGTGGCCTGAAACTCGACAATTGAGGAGGCCTCAAAATTCTTGCTGTCGAGAATTACCTCCTTCATCCCAAGGTATTTCTTGCTGTATTGGACTAAGGCTGAGAACAGCTCATATGTCTTCGCGCGATCGGTCTTCTTGGTGACTCCAGTCTTGAGTCCTTGGGCCATTACATCCATTCGGGACCGGATCAAATACCCGACTCGTGACCAGTCCGCAACCCACGACTTTGTGTCTCCAAATTCAACGTTGCAGGTGGCGTGCAATTCCCAGGTTCCATCTGAAGATGGGGTGTTGTAGTTGACAGTGACGAGCTTGAGGGATTTGTCCGCTGTGGCGGTTATCCTCACAATCTGCTTACCCTTGGACTCCTTTGGAATTATGGGCTTGCTGATTTCCAGGTGGCGGACATCTATGCCGACACCCTCTGACTTATGAATCTTTCTGTACATGTAGCCTGCCACGGTAATTGCCATATCAGAGTAGATTGACTACAATCCGGTTAGTTTCCAAATTGTGTTCAAGTTTCATGCAAATACGTACCGATGGAACAAGCCCTGACCCGTTCACCAAGTGACCAAAGATTGCTGAATTGAGTTGAGGTTCCGAAAGATCGGATTCGCCGACCACTGTAATCGTTTCTCCAAAATTCTCACTGACTATCTTTTGAACTGTGGTAGTGGCTACCTTGCGATCGATTGCCTTGACCTTCTGGGTTGGAGCTTCAATGAGATCCCCTTTTGTCAAAGCCCAATCGTTATGATAGTCAAGCCAGTAGTTCTTGGTGTCGAATGAATAACGTGGAAGCAACAGGACCTTGTGATCCGATCCGTATCCGCGATAGACTTCATTCCAATCGAAATCGACTCCGTTGCGGTGCAGACTAGAAAGCCCACTGGTGATGGTTTTCCAGACGTCTTCCTTCTTGCGGAGGGATGGCACTGTCACCATCTCAGTTCCAAGGTTGGATTTGATGAAGGCAGAGCAAACAGGTGCTGGACCAATCTCAATCCAAACTGTATTCGGGGCAATGAGCCCATCTTGCTTGGCCTTCGCGAGAGCGCCCTGAAAGTCGACAGTCTCTCTTGCGTGGCGAGATAGATACTCTGGCCCGAAAACATCACCGTCGTTGACTACCTCTCCAAGAAGTGGTGAGATAACCGGAACAGCCGGGTCTTGGAATGTAATGGAGCTGGCTGACTTCTGGAACGATTCAAGAATGGAAGCCACTTGGGTAGAGTGGAAAGCGAAGGCGGTAGGCAGCACAAGACACTTAAGGCCGGCAGCCTTGAGAGTCTTCGAATATGAGTCCATCTGTTTTGCTAGGCCACTGATCACAGTCTCTCGAGGTCCATTGATACAAGCAACTTCCGGCTCTTCGCCAACCAGAATCTTCTCAATTGACTCCAAAGATGCCCCAACTGCCAACATTGCATGAGTTCCTGCAGTGCAGTTCTCCTCGAGGAGTTCGGCTCTTCTTCCGACCAGAAATATGGTGTCAGAAACAGAGAGAACGCCTGAAATATTCAGAGCCGCGTATTCTCCGAGGCTGTGGCCAAGGACAGCACTAGGGGAGATACCCCAAGATATCCACAAACGGGCTAATGCCATTTGGATACATGACAGTCCAAGCTGAACGACGACCGAAGAAAGTGATTCCATATCCGTGACGCTGCCATCAATAAGAGGCAGGAATGAAGGGAAGCCCTGGCTGCGACCAACTTGATCGAAGTCCAGGATATCGGACCGAAATTGCTTAGAATCTTCAAAAAGTTGTTGGCCAAGCATTGGATAGTGGGAACCTTGGCCAGTGAAGACGAAAAATACCTTGGGGGCTTTCGCAGAGACAGCCTTGACGACATCATCGCTAGCTGAAAGTAAAGCTGCTTTAGCTTCCGAGATGCTGGTTACCGGGAAGGAGACACGGAATGGGTGCTGTATCCTTCTTGCCATAGTAGTGTAGGAGAGACTCGGCAATGAAGTATCGGGGTTTTCGTCAAGGAAGGCGACAAGCTTCTGGATGTTTTTCTTCAAGGACACAGCTGTTCTCCCACTGGCTGCGACGACGAATGTTGACCTAGGGTCGATATCACCAGATATCTGACTCGGAGCCTCCTCGAGAAGAAGGCCCGTGTTTCCACCAGCTGCACTGAAGTTGTTCACGTAAGCACGTCTCTTTCCGCCCGTTGGAGCAACCCATGGAGTCTCTTTGAATGCGATTCGCACTCCTCTTTCTTCCAGGTCATCGGGGAAGGTGTGATTGATGACGCCCTTGATACCGACGTGTGGGGGAATGGTGTTTCGCTTCAACATCATTAGTACCTTGATCAGAGAAGCCACTCCTGCTGAAGCTTCTCCGTGGCCAATGTTTGCCTTCAGAGCTCCGAGATGAAGGGTTTGCCCTGGCGCACGTAGTTTGTTACGAGGAGCAAAGACGTTGGAAATCGATTTCATCTCGGCTCCATCACCAGCTTGAGTTCCAGTACCGTGCATCTCCACGTAGCTTACATCATTGCAGTCTACGCCGGTATCGTTCAATATCCTTTTGTACAAGATTTCCTGGGTTTCAGGATGGGGCTGGGTGATTGACACGGCATTTGCGGAGTGGTTCGTCGACACTCCCAGAATAACACCAAGGATAGGGTCATTGTCCATCTCGGCATCTTCCAATCTCTTCAGAATCACTGTTCCTACACCATCGCCACGACAAAATCCATCAGCGTCATCGTCAAATGTCTTGCAAGACCCGGTCTTTGACAAGAACTGCGCGCGACTCAGTCCAGCGAACAGATCTGACGCTGTCATGACATTAAGACCACCAGCAACTGCTGTATCGCACTCCTTTGCACGAAGCGATGTGCAGGCCAGCTGAATAGCCGAAAAACTTGAGGAACAAGCAGTGTCAACGCTATAACTAGGTCCACTAAACTTGAAATGATAATTGATGCGTCCGGGAGCAAACGCTCTGATGGTTCCAGGAATGTAATAAGTGTCGATCGTCTCTGCCGCATTCACTTGTCGCCAGTCATCACTGGTCTGGCCATAGAAAGTTCCAACACGATTTAACATGGATGACGGCGTTCTGTTGGCCACAAAGCCCGACATTTCAAGTGCCTCGAAAGCTGTGGTTATGCCGAGTCTTTGCATGGGATCTGTCTGGTAGGCTTCGCGTGGAGACATATTGAAAAATTTTGGGTCGAAGAGGCCCGGCTCTTCGATGAAACAACCATAGGGAGTTATACTGGTATTCTTCTTCTTTCCCGTGGGATCGTAGTGTGCATCGATGTCAAATCGATCAGCTGGAACTCTTCGATGGAGATCTAATCCCTGTTCTAACACACTCCAGAAACTCTCAAGATCGGCGCCGCTTGGGAAACGTCCAGACATTCCCACGATAGCAATCTTTGCTGATTTGTTCGGTACTTTGGCCCCGGAAGCTGTTATTCCTAGTTGCTCCCCGACGTTAACTTCCAGTTCGGTCCCTGCTCTCAAGGCCGATACTAAGCTGTTGGCGGCATTGCTGGGCCCAACGGAAGAAACCTTGCATGTGCTTTTCCCTGAATCTTTCGCTTCTGAAGCAATAGCAGCAAGTATGTTATCGAAAGACATTGGTCGAATCAAAATTTCGTTGACGATGGTTCTCATGAACTGGTCCATGCCGACTTCGGGAAGGGACTCTCCCGTGGCCCCTGATATAACAGGGATCAATGGAGTAATAAGTTTGATATTCGATTCTGTGATGGGCAACAAGATTTCGTCGATGTCGGCGGCGCTGTACAAATGTGACGCGTGGAATGGTCCATATATGTCAAGTTGCACAGATTTGCGTTTTCGGAAAGATTCCGACTCTAAGAAAAGCGCCTTCAAGGTCTCTGGTGGCCCACTGATGGTAGCAATATCTCTGCTGTTGGAGCTCACGTAGGCTTGACTAGCCTTTGGCATGCCCTTGATCTTGTTGAATTGCGCAATCTCGGCCGCTGCGGCCTCCTTTTGCACACCCACAACGAGGGTCGACCAGTTCTGGCTGACATTTGCATCTTGGCTGGGAGATAGGCGCTTTGCAGCGCCGTTTACCTTGACGCCGATTCGGAATGCGACTCGAATGATTTTCAGGGCAATCGGGACCAAGCCCAGAAGACTTTGGCTAGCCGATACCGCAGTTGCCGCTAGAAGCCCAGTGCACAGACCTACAAAGGCGCTGTCTGCAGGTACAATATACTGGGATGGATGATCATCGTAATAACTGCGCGGAGGTCAGTGGGAATGGCCTTTCTTTGAGCGAGGCGGCCAGCGGGAGAGGGGAAGGAGGAGCTGTGGAAAATACATACGCAATTACGCTCGCCAATTGACATATACAGGCGAGTGTTGTCTCTAGTATTGGGTTGCGTTTGCCCGATTCGTGGTAGTGCTTCACGAGTTCCGCGATGTCTGTGAATGGTGGGATTTGGTCCTGCACATGGCGAGGCTGTTGGTGCACTTCATCTCGAAGCGTCTCATTCAGCCGTTCGATGAAATGCAGGAACACAACGCCTTTTCGGCGGTCACAGAGCTTCTTCAGGGGTTCCCGAAAGTCGCCAGTCTCGTCCCCAAACAGAAGAACTTCAAACGCGCCAGCCATGATTAGGATCTAACAATCAATCTAGCTGTGTTGAAGATGAATGCTTCAACTCAAGTCCAAGTTCGATAAATTTTACTTGGGTACGGTAGGAATTATGTAAAGAGTGAAGTTTGATACTTGTTATTCATGCCGAGGAATTGAGAACGAAAAGGTATAATAAAGAGAATTGAATTTTCGGATAAAGTACTGTAAAGTATACGTGCACGCATACTGTACTTACGATTTGCAGGGGAATTTCGGGCTCGGTAGTATTACTGTTCCCTATAGCAAAGCAGCCTCTTTCCGGGACTGATAATAGATCATAATCTAGCCGAAACCTTTCATGAATAGATATGGATATACGCCGATTAGTCCCTAATGGTCCCGATCCCGGTAGTACGATCTTAAAGTGATACGTGGGGAGGAAGAGGCTGGGTAGTGTAGCCTTACGTGCACTAGCGCATAAGCACAAACAGACGGTTATTCCGGGGGTTGGATCTGCACTTGCAATGTCACGCCACATGCACGTTGCATCAACAACGAACTTGCAACCTGCATACGCAACAGCTGTCAACTACCGGTATGACAGGTTTAGTAATGCTAGCTCCGAGTGGGCGCGCCAGCTTGAACCGGGTATAAATACCGACATACCTCCGTATTCAGACGTTCATCTCAGCACCGAGCCGGAGATCCGCGGCCCGGACCGTGCTTCACACCTGGAAACGAACGCTAGTTACCGTAATCCCAAGTGAAGCCGGTCGGATTACAGTAATTACCGAAAGTATGGAAGTCGCATGTTCTTGCCTTTTGCTGACACTAGATCCAGATCCTTCTCGTCTCAAACTCCGAGCAAGCGGCCGTACCCCGCCAGGTAGTGGGGTGATGATAGTTGTGGTCCGGCTTTCGTGGGATAATTCATAGCTTACCTATTCTTAGCCTCAAGATAATTTGTAGGGAGACTTTGTAACTGTGTGCATGTTTCTCTCTGGACATCTGGACATTGATTAAAACGAAACTTCGAATGTGCATGTTACTCTCTGAACGTTGATAAAAACGAAACTTCGGATTTTTAGATTCGGAATACGTCAGGCATCAATATGACTCTAATCACGTCCAAAAACGAGGAAAATTCTCAGGGGTGGAAAGAAACTGAAAGTGTCAATGGTGACATAGATTCAATAACTCTTGAAGGCAAGCTGTTACCCACCCCCCAGAAAATGATTTCGTGGCTTCACAACAAATCTCATTGTACATATGCCAACCGTAAATTATAGATGACTACCCCAAACATGAACTTTTGGGTTCAAAAGTGGCCGACACCCCCGAAAATGAACCATCATGGAGGAATGTTCTTGAAATAAAGGAAGTAGCTTGGCTGGGAGACTTTGTGCTTCTCAACCAGATTGTGTTTCCGGCTGCAGGGTACATCTCAATGGTCGGAGAGGCGATGCAACAATTGTCAAATGGATTGATGGACTCCTATGCCCTGCAAGATTTCTCTGTCACATCGGCTCTCCTACTCAACCCCGACGAAAATGTGCAACTCCAAACAAGACTTCGACAGATTGAGGTAGCCGAAGAAACAGAGGAGGAGGAGCAGGATTGGTATGAGTTTCAAATCACATCATATGATGGAAGCCGCTGGGTAGAACGATGTGTCGGGAAAGTGTCCCCTGACGGTGAACCAAGCTTGGAACGCCAGAACTCATACGTGCCGTATCCAAAATTTCCGCTTCCAAGAGATGTCTCGCAAAACTACTGGTATACTGTGTCTGCGGACGCTGGTCTTCAATACGGTCCAGCATTCCAAGGTCTTGATGAGATAACGGCGAGTGTAGCGGAGCCGAGAGCAGTTGCTACGATTTCCGCGTTCGAGGACACGACAGAATACATCATCCATCCAGTGACACTAGATCAATGCTTCCAGATCTTGACCGTGGCTGCATATTCAGGGCAAGGCCGAAATTTCAAAGAAGCATTCCTTCCAACATACATTGAAAATCTGGTTATCTCTTCCGGAGCGGGGGACATGAGAGTTGGAGGAAAAGCCTCTAAGGTCGGGTCTGCTGGTTGGACTGGTGATGTTTCTGTCGTATCGGAAAATGGCCTCCCAATTGTTTTCATGCAAGGCTGCAAAGTTTCGGCAGTGCCAAATGGCAGGCCGAGGGCAGACGACAAGCTTTTGTCTTTCATTGAATGGGACACCGATGCTAGCCACTGCAACCTCAACCGCGCACTCGCACCACCTCACTCAGAACTGGAGCGTACCATCAAAATCCTTGGCCACAAAAACCCAAAACTCAGGATCCTCGAGTTTGGGAACGGCAGAGAGGGAACCACAACGTTGGTTCTGAATGCTCTGAAATCACAATATGGGGAGAAGCTATATTCCAGCTATACATACGCCGCTCTATCTGCCGATGCTTCAGACAAGGCGAAAGAACTGTTCAAACAGAACAACAATGTTGAAGTGACCCACTTCGACGTGGAAGGGTCTTTGGATAACCAAGGCTTGAAAGCGGGAGCGTACGACCTCATCATCACTACAGACGTATGGCAATTTAACCTCTCTAACTCAGACATGTACTAACCCTCCGAGAAGGTCTTTTCCCCCTCGAGAGACCTCGACGCCAGTCTCGGCCACTTGAAAACACTAATCAACCCCCTTGGACACCTGCTCATGCTGGAAGCACTTCCAGGTTCGAAACCCACATTCTAAATAAACAAATGACAGAACTAACTATCTTAATAGAATCTGGGTGGACAATGTTGAACAAGGTATGCCTAAATCATTCTTTGAGGTCAAACCACTGGCTGACAGTCATAGGATCATCTCTCCGCTCCGGCTTCGCCCACGACCAATGGTCTGAAAGACGAAAAATTCATCGGTGAGGTGCAAGCAGCACTTGTCAACAATGGTTTCGAATTCGGCCCGGAAGAAGACAGCCACTCGACCGGTCCCAAAGTCATCGCATCCCTAAAAAAGCCCTCCAAGCACTCCAAGAAAATAACACTCGTCGTCCCAAAATCCGAGCACCCTCTCGTCGACGCGATCGAGACCACCTTCTCAGACAACGGGATCGAGTGCGAAAAATGCACGTTCGAAGACGGCTTGCCCAATGGTCAGGACATCGTATCGCTGGTGGACTTCGGCGAGCCATACGTCTACAACTTCGATGAAGCTCGGTTTAAGAGCTTCACCAAGCAGCTTTCTACGTTCAAGGGCTCGATGATATGGGCGACTCCGATCGCGCAGATATCTTGCGAGAACCCTAACTCTTCGATGATTATCGGTCTGACCAGAACGCTGCGATCAGAAGTCCGGAAAGACATCACTCTCGTAGAAGTTGATGACACCCCGGCTGCAGACACCGCAGAGGCGCTCTTGAAGATATTCCAGGGTCTCGCTCATCGGCCCAAGTCGAAGGACGTGGACCCAGACTACGAGTACGCCATCATCGATGGTGAGATCAAAGTCCCCAGGCTGCACTGGACATCAGGAGAAGAGGAGCTCGCACTCTACGGCAAGAAATCCGCTACGAATGGAAACACCGCGAAGAGCCTCACTATCTCGAATGGCCCCCGAATGCCCGTTCGCTTCCGCTCGGATGCCTGCTATCTCATGGTGGGAGGGCTGGGAGGTCTCGGGCGCTCGATATCAACGTGGATGGTGGAGCATGGTGCGCGCAATATACTCTTCTTGTCGCGCTCCGCGAGAGAAGGTCCAGATACCACGCCATTCTTCGACGAACTTCGGAGTCAAGGATGTGTGGTGTCAACATTTGCTGGGAGCGTGAATGAGCTCGAAGATGTGGCAGCTGCTCTGGAGGAGACGGATCTGCCGATTGCAGGAATCATGCAGATGTCCGCGGTGATGAGGGTGAGTACGACGACTCGCCGGACTTGAGCACATGCTAATTTAAACCAGGACAACTTCATGTCGCAAATGACCTTCTCCGAATGGGAGACATGCGTGACCCCAAAGGTCCAAGGAACATGGAACCTCCACCAAATCGTCCGATCCGACGAGCTAGACTTCTTCCTGATGTTCTCATCAATTTGCGGAATGGGCGGACAATGGGGCCAGGCGAACTACAACGCCGCAAACTCGTTCCTAGACGCCTTCGCTCACTATCGCCATGGCCAAGACCTGCCCGCGTCCGTGATCGACATCGGCTTCATGGGTGGCGTCGGCATGGCGATGGAGAACGCCGCTTTGGTAAACAAGCTGAAGTCTAGCGGCTACCACTACCTGCGCGAGCAAGACCTCATCGAGGCGTTGACCATAGCGATCTTGAACTCCCGCCCCGGAGAGAACCGGTTCTTGAATAAGAGCCAGTTCTGTCTGGGCTTCAGATCGACTAAGGCAATGGAAAGTCCTGCAACGAGAACGGTGTGGAAGAAAGATGCAAGGATGGTGCTTTCGCATCAGTTTGATGCTTTCAAGAGTGTTACGGATAAGGAGGTGGAGGGGTTCCTTGATACCGCATACCAGAGCCGAAGCTCAAGCTGAAGACCTGTTGCAACCCTTGCTGTAAAATGACGCCTTCAAGTTATTCCTCCCACCTGGATCGACATGATCCCTTGGTGATTGGATAGAAGTATGGGATCTTCTTTTTCGCATGCCCCGCTGCCGTCCAAACCAGGCTTTCTGTTGTAACCCCGGGTCTAGAGGGGTTATTCTTTTCCTTAGACGGCTGTAAGAGGTTGTCTCCTTCCGATTATCACAAGATAATTCAACAATCTGTACTTCTACTTGAAAATGACTAGACTTGGAGATTTTTTGGAATGTTTGGCTGTCAGAATAACTCTCGAAAAAAGAATTGGACATGATTTGAACTTGAATACGCTGCCGTGAAAACGTCGAATGGGTGATACGTTCTCTGTCCCCGCAATTTCTATACCCGATCCCCTTTCTGCCCAAGACCTAGCAGCAGAAAGGATGAGGGGTGTTTAATTGAAAGATACAATGCGGCCCAGCGAGCTCAAAAGGACCGGCACACCGGGCCCGAATCGCTGTAGATGAAATGACTTCTATTTAGCTGGCAAATTTATAGCAAAATTTAAGCAAATGGGTATCTCGTAAATGCAACAAAGCCAGGCGCCAAATACAAAGCAAATATTGAACATCTTCCCCCCTCGTTAATAATCATCATATCATGCAACACCGAGCTCTCCATTGAGAAGTTTCTCAAAGCTGTACACCACTTCACACCTTCTTTCATCCTCGGTATCCATCCACTTCTCGACCACTTCTTGGATCTTGCTCGTCAATGAGCTCACGCTCGTGGGCTCGATTGCTAGGCCTGATGGAAGGCTGCCATGGCTCACATACATGTCGTTCTTCATGGCTTCTCCGATTCTTCTTCGTAAATGATCACCATCGGTCGAAAGCGTCAGAACTAGTCTATGAATCTGGCTTTCATTGGGTATGCGCTCCAATGGAAGCTTCATCGATTTGGCACGACTAAGCTTCAATGGTCCCCTGTTTGGAACAGCCATAAGCTTCTGTTGCTTCATCCAGTATGCCCGTGGGTCCCCGTCGGGTAATGTGGTCTTGAGGGGTTCGACAATACGGGCAGCGTTGGAGGATAGTTGATCCGCCTCGAGGGCCTTCACCGCAGAATTGTAGCGGTTCTTGTGCGGAGACGATCGGGTCGTCTCATCTGGAGCTCTCTGATTTGAAACCTCTCGTATTGCTCGGAGCTCTTCCCGTCGGCGTCGAGTGGCATCTTCTTTCCTTCGTTCGTAGTCCATGCTTTCCTCGAGTTCCGTGTCTTTCTCCATCGGCAGTCCTACATCGTTGTTGCCATTGTGAATTTGATGGCCTGTCAACAACGTGGTTTGGCGAAATCCATCAGGCAGCATAGCGTTACCAGCAGAAACCCGAGGAGGTGCAAAAGGTTTGGTCACCCCATTTGATTTCCTCGCAAGCCTTGGCCGCTTGTTGGTTGGAGGCGGGGAAACGACAGCATTCTGCGGAAGGTTCCTGGCAGAGATGAAGTCATTTTGACGCTGGATTAGTGGAGCTTGTTCAAACACTTCTCCATAACCAGAAGCTGAGGAAAATCTGTCAAAGGATATACTCTCATTGCTATGTCTTCGCTGCGGTAGACCACAAGCTGGATTCGGCGAACAATTCGCCATTGATGGCGTGGGGTTCTGGATGAATTCGTTACTATATCGTCGAGCAGGGCGCATGGAAAAGTTTGCGATGTCTGGGTAATCAAGATCTAACAGCATAGGCTCGGATGGTTGTCGAGTTCTCTGTAGAGAGGCCGGAGAAAGTTCTAAAGCTAGAGTTTGAGGGCTTGATGGAGGAGGAGTGGTATTGCTATTCGGTTGCACCGGAGCTGTCATTTTCGCAATGAGCCAAGGATTAAGAGGGTTGGAAGAACTGGTGTTTGTTGAAGGCGATTTTTTGGCTCCCCACGGAACTCGAAATTTGTTCTGGCGAGTCATTGCTGCACCACCAGTATCTTCTGTGAAATCTCTCGACATGTCAAAACCCCACTTGCGTCCGCCCCCAACCTCTCCACCGTCAGTCTCAATACTTGGCAGCGGATCTTCCGCTGCGGCTACGGAATTGCTGGCTGTCAGCATGTGCGACGGAGCAGAAGTGGGTAAATCATCAGAAATCTTTTGAAGCACGTCATTGGGGCTCGTTGAAGACTCTGCAGGAGGTAGTTGTGGCTGCGTCGGCTTTCGAGCAAGAAGTAATTCGAAATTGTCGAGTTTCTGATGGAGAGGTTGCGATAGTTCGGTGGCTGGCGCAGGTTTATTCTCGCCATATATGCTCTTGAAAAAAGACTCAATTGCTTCCAACAACATATATTCATTCTCAAAGATAATGTCGTCTTTCGCAGGCTCAATATTCGGATCGTAACTTTCAACTAATAACATGATAAGCCACTTTCTTCAGGAAATTGACCAAACTTGGCATACCTGGACAAGTGATGCTTAAACGAATGAACGGATTCTTGACTTCGGAATCAATTCCAAACGCAGCTTTGAGGCAGTGTTTGAAAATGGTAACGATCCTCTTCATTGTGCCCTTTTCATGGGAAACTGGTCGGGAATCTATGGATATGAACTGACCGTGCCCGATTTTTGAGGGATCCGCGTCTGGTTTTGGAAGGAAAGCCTTGACTATGAATTGGGATGCAGACTGTTCATGGCCTTCGGCAGGATCTTTGCTCGATTCGGGGAAAACAAGGGTCTTTTCCTCGCACTGCGCTGCTGCATCTCGACCGATGACTTGGGAAACGGCTTCTTTGATGCCATCATTTGGTCTCGGTGCGAATGACCAGGAGCCCTTGCTTCCTTTCGTAATCTTGAGACTGAATCGAACCGAGGGTCGAGCCAGTGCATACTTTTGCAACAGCTCCTTGACTTTAACAAGTGTCTTGGGGGCTGCCTTCAAGCTGGTCTGCTTCCTCACCGGAATCTTCTCGAGAAATTTGAGGACACAAACCGTGGTACCAATAGGCTGCGACGTGCGGCTCTGACTTTTGATCCCACCCGGAGCCTTCAACTTCACAGTGGTTGCCACAGTGTCGGCATCTGTTCTCGACGTGACCGAGACTTCGCCCAACTGGACAGCGCTGGCCAAAGCTTCTCCGCGAAACCCTAGACTGACACCTCCAATGGCTTTAAGCTCGTCGAAGGATCTCAACTTGCTGGTATGTCCTCGTCTGCCAAGGGCATTGAGGTCTTCTTGCGCAATGCCATGGCCATTGTCACGAACCTCAATCTTGTCGAGAGTATTTTGAGAGATGAGAACGTCAATGGAAGTTGCTTTTGCATCGAGAGCATTGTCAATCAGCTCTTTGACAAGAGATGTAGGAGTTGTAAGTGCTTGGGCAGACCCTAGAAGATGGACCGTGGTTTCAGGGAGAGCTGCGATAGCCATTGTCGCCTTATGTGGTGGTGGTGTCTGGGTTTGAAATACTCCTCGACTATAATGAAAATTCTGTGTTTCCTACAGATGTACCCATATATAAAAGATCCACATCTTTCGTTGTTGATAGTGATGACGATGATGCTCTCAGCAGCGCGAGTCGCGACTCTTTGATCGCCAGCCTCGCAGCAGCTCTCGTTCGGTAGACGGGAGCTAGCAGGGATCCTTTGGCTCACAGATGAACCAACCTCGTGGTGAACGAAAAACGTGACACTAAATACCGACACAACTTATTGATTTAGGATATTTTTCAATGTTCTACAAATGTAAGACATTTAAATGGAGTCTTTTTGGAAGCTTTTTGTGAAAAAGAACCATCTTTGCTATATGGAATATGCAGCAAGCTAGTTAGAAGCGGAGGAGAAAGAATCTTAAACATTGCTTTACAACCGCGAGCCAACTGCGGAAGCCTTAACTCCCGTGTTATTCTGTAGCCAAAATATATGGAGTCTTCTAGACATTAAGAAATGTGTCCAAGCCGGCAGGGTCAGCGCGATCTTAGAGGATTGGCAAATTAGCAGGTACCGCATAGACTTGAAGATAAGAACATGTAAATGTCTCACTGGATATGGGACTTTGTTACGGTTTTATTCTCGGATCAATACGGTACCAAAAGTTGAAAGACGCCGTGCAAAGTCTCGAGGGCCGCGAGACACTTACATGGCCTGGCCCACCAAGCCTCTAAAACCACGCAAGAGCTGAGATGCGAGTTTCTTTATAGCTTGCGTATAGAGCACCATTGAACAGACACGCAAATCTTAAATAGAATAACTATTTGACACGAAATTTTAGATATACGGTACATAGAAGCATTATCGGTGTTCAAGAATATGTCACGTGCCATGGGTATCATTGCGATGCATAGAGGAAGCGGCACTCAAAATACTCAAAAAGAACTCTTTTTCAATATCTCACATCCTGTGCAACATTAAAATCTGTCCTCAAATTACTGTGCCGCGCATTAACATTCAGTGCTGCTTTTTATGTCCACCACGAGGATTTCGACGATGGTTCAGCCTCGCGAACGAGGCGGATCTAGCAGGGATCATTCGGCCCACGGATTGGCTGGGATTTTGAATTGGATTGTGGGAGCGAGTAGAGTCATCGCATCGAGGCCAAAACAATTCTTTAAATCTGTGATTCACATCTCCTCTTCCACCACACCATCGCAACACCCAATTCTTCGACTCTGAAGGCGCCGCCAGTACGACGTCTCGAATCCTTTCCAGAGCGCTCTGGGTGCGCAGGCCGCCCTTCAGAAATACATTCACCTACCCACGAGCCAAAATGGCTACCAACGCTGCATCCTACAATCCCAGTACGGTTCCCTTCATGGCCTGTATGAAATATTGTTACTGATAGAAAATTGCAACAGTCGGAGAAGAGACCGGCCCCGTCTCCGGACCTCCCCCTCCGTTGTCGAAAGAAACCAAAGCCGCCGTCACGGACGCTGCACAGTCGAGCGCCACGGGCTCCCACGTTCCTGGACAAGATGCTGGCAGCAAGGCCGGAGAAGGCGAGAAGAAAGTGAAGACAGAAAAAGAGTTGGAAAAAGAACGGAAGAAGGCTGAGAAGCAAGCAAAGTTCGACCAGAAGAAGGCAAAGACCGCTGCGACTGCGCCGGCTGCCTCCAGCAAGAACAAAGAGAAGAAGGCTAAAGCTGAGAAGAAAGCTGAGGAGGAGGCTCTACCCGAATATGTGGAGGATACACCTGCGGGAGAAAAGAAAAGTATGTCGCAATCTCCAACCCCAGAATCCTTCCATTCTAATTGCTCGTCTAGTCATCAAGTCCTTCGACGATCCCCAATACAAAGCTTACAACCCAATCGCCGTCGAGTCTGCATGGTACTCTTGGTGGGAGAAAGAGGGGTTTTTTAAGCCTCAATTCACTGCAGATGGCAAGATTAAGCCGGAAGGTAAATTCGTCATTGTCGAGCCGCCTCCAAATGTCACAGGAAACCTCCATATGGGCCATGCCCTCGGCAATGCCCTACAAGATGTTATGATTAGGTGGAATCGAATGCACGGCAAGACTACTTTGTGGCTCCCTGGATGTGACCATGCCGGTATATCAACTCAAAGCGTAGTTGAAAATATGCTATGGCGCCGCCAACAGAAGACTCGCCACGATTTGGGAAGACCCAAGTTTGTTGAGACTGTCTGGGATTGGAAAAACGAGTACCACGTCAAAATCAATACCGTTCTTCGACGAATGGGTGGTTCTTTTGATTGGACCCGTGAGGCGTTTACAATGGATGAGAACTTTACCGCTGCCGTTACCGAAACATTCGTTACCCTTCACGAGCAGGGAATCATTTACAGGGCGAACCGCCTTGTCAACTGGTGTACAAAACTCAACACTTCTCTATCTAACCTCGAGGTCGACAATAAGGAACTGAGCGGCCGCACCTTGATCGATGTACCTGGATATGACAAGAAAGTTGAATTCGGTATCATCGTTCACTTTAAATACAAGATCGAAGGTTCGGATGAGACAATTGAAGTTGCGACAACTCGTCCCGAAACCATGCTTGGAGACACAGGTGTTGCTGTCCATCCAGATGACGAGCGATACACGCACCTTGTTGGAAAGAATGCTGTACATCCTTTCATCGAAGGTAGACTCATGCCAATCGTCGCCGATACATATGTTGAGAGGGACTTCGGTACTGGGGCTGTCAAGATCACACCAGCTCACGACGCCAATGATTTCGCACTTGGCACGAGACATAACCTCAGATTTATCAATATCTTGACAGATGATGGGAAAATGAATGAGAACGCCGGACCGTATGTAGGACAGAAGCGTTTCGACGTTCGTTACACGATCCAAGAGGATTTAAAGAAGGCTGGCTTGTATGTCGACAAGAAGGATAATGCAATGACTGTTCCTCTCTGCAATAAATCGAAGGATGTTATTGAACCTCTCTTGAAGCCGCAGTGGTGGATGAAGATGAAGGACATGGCAGCGGATGCTCTCAAGGCTGTTACCGATGGCGATATCAAGATTCTACCTGAGAGCGCTAATGATAGTTACATACGATGGATGTCCAATGTCAACGACTGGTGTCTTTCTCGACAGCTCTGGTGGGGACATCAGGCACCAATGTATTTTGCAGAAATCTACGGCGAAGAGAACGACGAGGCAAATGGAGACTTATGGTTTGCTGGAAGAACACAGGAGGAGGCAGAAGAGAAGGCTAGAGCAGCTTTACCTGGGAGAAATTTCATTCTCAAGAGAGATCCAGATGTGTTAGATACATGGTTCTCATCAGGACTTTGGCCGTTCGCAACATTGGGCTGGCCTAAAAAGACCCACGACCTCGAAGAACTATTCCCAACTACCGTTCTTGAGACCGGCTGGGATATTCTCTTCTTTTGGATTGCACGTATGGTCATGTTCAGTATCAAGCTTACTGGAAAGGTACCATTCACCCAAGTCTACTGTCATTCTTTGATTCGAGACTCCGAAGGCCGGAAAATGTCGAAATCTTTGGGCAATGTCATTGATCCCCAAGATGTCATTGAGGGTATTGCTTTGGAGGACCTCCACAAGAAACTGTGGGTTGGCAATTTGGCGCCGCTCGAGGTTGAGAAAGCTACAAAATACCAGAAGAGCGCCTTTCCCGACGGCATTCCTCAATGCGGCACAGATGCTCTCCGTTTTGCTCTGGTTTCTTATACGACAGGAGGCGGAGACATTGCTTTCGATGTCCGCACTATCCATGGATACCGAAAATTCTGCAACAAAATCTACCAAGCCACCAAATACGTCCTTGGAAAAATCGACGCGGATTTCGTTCCTCAAAAGACTGCGAAGCTTACTGGCAAGGAGTCGCTGGCTGAAAAATGGATCCTCCATAAGATGACCACCGCCGCTAGAGATGTCAACAAAGCTCTGGAAAATCGAGAATTCATGAAGTCGACATCAACCATCTACAACTACTGGTTATACGAGCTTTGCGACGTCTACATCGAAAACTCAAAGGCAATACTCCAAGACGGTACGCCCGAAGAGAAGCGCTCAGCCATCGACACCTTGTACACAGCTCTCGAGGGCGCTCTTACGATGATCCACCCCTACATGCCGTTCTTGACCGAAGAGCTTTGGCAACGCCTACCCCGCCGCCCAGAAGATAAAACCCCCTCTATCGTCTTAGCCAAATATCCAACCTACGACGCCACAATGGATGACGCCGCATCCGAGGACGCTTATGAGCTGGTACTGGGCATTTCAAAGGGTATCCGAAAGTTGATGGCCGAGTACGCCTTGAAGGACGAAGCAAAAGTCTTCATCCAAGCCAGCGGCTCCTCCCACGCGACCGCCACCGCGCAGCAGCAGTCCATCACCTCCCTCTCCGGCAAAGGCGTCTCCACGATC